>SNQJ01S0160138.1:0-21761 GCA_010110895.2 Picea sitchensis
CGTGGACATGGTGACCTACTTGTGTAGTAAACTGCTTAAAAAGTAACCAGTCTCCCACTATGGTGGTCTTTTCAAATGTCTTCCTTGAGTGACCTACTTTTGTAGTAAACTGCTCAAAAAAGGAATTAATCTCCCACTTTGGTGGTCTTTTCAATGTCTTCAGTTTGGTGGTCTTTTTCCAATTGTAGAGACCTATGATTTCATCCTTTCTCAATTGTAATATTCAAACTTCTACCTTCCTCTCTCAATCTCTAGCAATTCATATTCTTATGGCCCATCTCTAAGAGATAGTTACAATTATTCCTCTTCTTTACATGCCACTTGAACAATCAATTCAACTTCTACATGTCATTTGATGCCCACTTCCTAATGAAAATGAATTGGTTCAATAGTTATTTTCGATGCACCATACACATGTTGCTTTTGTAACATCCCGCTCTTGTGCGCACTTGATGTGACTTATTCTTTGAGGGACACTTGCATGCATAAGAGTGATCTGGACTTTATGATAAGAAAACATTTACCCTTGATTATGATGTGATATGATGGATGACATGATGTTTTACTACTGACATGGATAGGTGCTATTGACTCGGTTTCTTTGAGTGTTCAGGGCTTCAGACCTTGAGGATGAAGAGGCATAAGTTATGGACTCAGTCGGAGTCCGCGTGGTGTGCTTTGGGGTTGATTGTTTCTTGTGATTTTAGTACATTTGATTTGTTGATGATATGATGTGGACATGTTCTAACGCGATTGTTGATTATGCAGGCTGACGATGGCTTACCCGAGGTAAGTACCTAAGCGATTAGGTACAGTTAACCAATTTCAACCCGATTACAGCGGGGCGACATGGAATACGCCGATGACACTTTCGAGCAAGCGAATAAACGGTCTGTTTGATTGATATAATGTTGTAGGATGTATGTTTAGATCTATAGGTGTGATGAGTAGGTAAAATTTTTGTTAGTTTTCTTGACTAAATTTATAGCTTTGTTGATTGATTGATTATCTAGCGCCTTGATCGTTTAATAACCCTCGATATTATGATTGCTAGCGAAGTTCCTTGATACGCATTTATAATCGCAAATGAGTTTACATATGTCATTTGGATGGACCCCACTTTGTTGCATTACTTCCTTCGCAACTTAACTCAGTGATTGTTTTATTGATGGCCTTTCTCTCTGCATGTTTTATCTCTGTACGGTACTAGTTTACGAATTATATCTAGAGCCTTCGCCCACTAGATTGACTGCCTACTAGCATTTTGTTCTATGTTTGTATTGGAATCCCTGCCTGTCGGCGTTGGGGATTTGCGGTGAATTCCCAACGTTTTTTAAAGTGTTTCCTTAACCTTGAGCACGAAACATTATAGTTCATTGTTTTTTTAAGTCCACAGTTACATTCAATGAAAGTTGCTAACAATGAGAATACTCGATTCTTGAATTTTTTACTGGTCAATGAGTTTAGACTTCCTTAAACCCTTTTTATAGGTCGTTGTTTGTAACAACATTTGACTAATGATTGTGAA
This sequence comes from Picea sitchensis, assembly GCA_010110895.2. Taxonomy (NCBI): domain Eukaryota; kingdom Viridiplantae; phylum Streptophyta; class Pinopsida; order Pinales; family Pinaceae; genus Picea; species Picea sitchensis. The sequence goes on from SNQJ01S0160138.1 coordinate 1,529, forward strand.
CAACGTTGACTTCTTTTCTGTAACATTCTAAACTTAAGGCAACAAAATTTTACTGGCCAGTGGATCCATCCTTGTGTAGAGGGCATAGTGGAATCATGTTCAAGGTTGATTGTTACAATCCGGAACGCGTTTCGACCAGGTGGCCCTTTAAGGTGGTTTAACCTACTTTGAATTATAAGGAGGCTTATAAATTTCTATGCAATAGATGTTACCCATTAAACCATGCACTTAGGTTTGATTATGGTTCTTTATAAATTTATTAAAAACAATAAGAATGTTCACTTCATTACACTATTTTACTTGATATTGATGTATTAATAAATGGCACGATTCCATTTACCACATTAGTAAAAGCGATAGTTATAAGATAATATGCCCTTTTAGTTCTTAAGGTGGAATGTGGTCCTTAAACCTTGCTACATTCATTTAAAAGTGTGAGCTACATTAGAATTTAATGAAAGATTAATTCTACCTTGAAGTAAAGTAGATGACTACCTTACCGAAAATAAATAAATTATGGATCATCATAGTTGGGTTGTGGCATTGATTATCAGTTCCCCATTACTGGCTATCGATTACAATTTAGATCCTTGAGTTAATGTTGATGTTAATTTATATGCTTGCGATGAAAGATTTTTGAATTTTGCGTTAATTATGGATTATAATCATTGCGTTGTGTAGACAATTATTAGTTCATAATTATTGTCTAATTGAATTAAAAGTTTAGATCATTGAATGAATGTTAATGTAAATTTTACAACGATTGCGTCAAATGATTTTAGGATATTTCGTTGATTATAGATTAAATGTTATTTATTGCATCAAATGATAATTATAGCGATTTCATTATTTTATGATTATAATTAATGACTAATTATCTTGTTAAATGTTAAACCGGTCGAAGTTCAAACTTGCACAATAAGGCCCCTTGATGTAGATTCAGAGGGTACCTTGTTGATGAATTATGATCTAAGGTTGTGCAATGAAATGGCCTTAAGACTCTCATATATTGTAGTCCCTTGTTTTACTAATGTTGTATTGGGTTGTAAACTTTTGTGTGCTTGGTCTTCTTTTGGCCGGGCAGGGCGTAGACACCTCCATGTTCCTCAGAACAACCGCTATCCCTGAGACCTTAAATTGTTAAAATCGATGGGAACTTGGGCTTGGCGTTGCTTATGTGTCTTGGAGGTCCTAACCATTAGGTGGGATGGAGGGATAGTTAGTCTTATTATTGTCTGTTGATTGTCGTTCTTTGCTTGCAGAGGTTTATGTGCTTCTTAGATCTCTATGATGTCATCACATTGCATGCGTCATGTTAATCTCAGTGTATGGAAACACAGTCAAATGTATTTATTATCCTTGTACACATGCACACACACAAAAAAATAAAGTGCACTTGTTATAAGAGGTGTAGAAATGCTTGAGAGGTTTGTTACATATAATAATTATTAGAGCGGGTTCGATCCGCGGCTTGGGATTTGCTACGAATTTCATTGACATGAATTAATTATACTATTGTTACTAATAGTGGAGTTGATTGTGTGTGAGTGTGGTGAGAAAATGTCAAAGGTTAGAGACTGAGTAGGCAATGAGGGGAGTCTTAGGAGGAAGCGCGAAGGCCTCCAATAGCATCCACGCTGAGAGGTCTATGCTCCCTAGAAATTGGCGAGTTCAGATATGGGAGAAGAAGATAGCAGTTGGCGATGTGGTTGAGATGATGAGATATTTTCAACACATGCTTGAGGCACTGATCAGTCGATTTGGCAGAGATGAGGCTAGGGCACCGAAAACCGCTGAGGTTCTGCCGCGCGCACCAGCCATTACTCGTAGCATTCACCGTGAACTTGAGAAAGGCAAATTTTACATTTGTGGTGCGGATGGCGCAACCAGCGAGGCATGGTTGGAAAACATGGCGTGTGCCATGCCTAGATTATATCTCTCCAACATGAAGAATGCATGGTCTTTCAACTTGAGAGATCGCTTTCACTACACCAAGCGACCGCCGCCTCAACAATAATGGACATACCTTGTCGAGGGGACCCTTTGCATCATCGGCAACATCACCGTGATAGTAGCATTTTAGACACGTTCAACAAAAGCAGTCGAAGGGTTCCGTCGGTGGGCGTCATCTTCTGCCGGGTACCCGAGGACTCTTGGGTGAAGAAAGGTTTTGGACTTGTGGGGAACCACACTACCAGTGCGATTGTCATGTGGAGAGGACTCGAGCGTCTAGATCAGCGAGACCCACTGTGATGGGAGATATGGGAAAGGCCCATTGGATTCATGCAACGGTGAATAGCCATGACGAGCATCGATCGGCGTGCTCAAGATAGCCAGTATGTCCCGGCCAGAGACCCTTAGTATTTTGACTCGGTGCTACGAGTTTCATTCTATTAGTGCAGCTAAAATGATTAGGTAAAAGCGGTCCCGAAGCAGGACAAGTTTAGCTTCATAAAGATTAAACCCGGGAGCTAAGCGAAGGTTGGAGGAAAGGTTACGAGTTGTGCCTTTAACACAGGAGAGTTTGTCACAAGGGCCAGCATGCGTCATGTGATCTTAGGATCTTATGACATCATGATTGGTATGGATTGGTTGGAATACCATGGCGATACTCAACTACAAAGACAAAATGGTTCAGCAGTGAGTGAAGAGGGGATAGAGGCGTGTGATTGTTGGATGGAACCAAGGAGTTTTCCCGAGGTTTGTTTCTTCCTTATAGTTGAAGAAGTATGTAGGGGTGCAAGTTGTAAGTGATCCTAAGCTAAGCGAGGAGTAGCGGAAGGTCTAGAACACCTTCGGTGGAGAAGGAGTTTGGAGGCGGTATTTCGGAGGAAGGAGTTACCTGGGATATTGCCTGAGAAGGAATTGGATTTTACCATAGACCACAAAACCGGTGACCGAACCAATAGCAAGAATGCCTTATCGGATGTCGACCCGGAATTACAAGAGTTGAAAATGCAACTAAAGAGTTGTTGGACATGGGAGCGTCACGTCCCTGAGTGTGTCACCGTGGGATGCACCAATTATTTCCATCTGAAAGGATGGATCATGGAAGCTTTGCATTGACTACCATCAACTAAACAAGGCGACGATCAGAATCAGTATCCCTTGCGAGAATTGATGATGTTCGATTAAATGAAGAGGTGCAATAGTGTTCTCCAAGATGGAATTTGCGGTCAGGGTATCACCAGTTGCTGATCAAGGAGGATGACATCCCTAAAAGAGCGCCTTTAGGATGATATTTGGTCATTATGAGTTTACTATTTTACCGTTTGGACTAACAAACACCCGAGGGGTATTTATGACTTTGATGAATGGGAATTATTTCCTTGAAATTACTTAGACAAGTTAGTCAAAGTATTCATTGTGATATTTTTATATACTCTCGGATGTGGAGGAGCATGATGAGCACTTTCTCTTGGTACTCTGATTAATAAAGAGCACAAATTGTATGGAAATTGTCCAAATGCTCTTTTATCAATTGAAGATTCACTACTTAGAATAATGTCATCTCCCATGAGTATGAAGTCGTGGATTGATAGGGTGTTAATTTATTATGGAATATGCTGCATGTAGCTGGAGGAGAATGTCCTGAAGCGCCTTATAGCTTTATGGGTTTAGCAGGATACTATAGATGGTTTTTCGAGGGATTTTTAGATAGCAAATACTATCACGAAATTGTAGAAGAAAACAAGAAGTTTGTTTGGACGAGAAATGCGCGAAAGCATTCCGGAGGCAGAGTTGTTAACCATTTGCACGATACCTAAAGGTCCACGACATGGATCTGTTCTTAGTATACCTTCAACGCGCATACCAAGAAGGTTTGGGTGGAGTCTTGATGCGAGACGGATGAGTGATTTCTTACACATTTTGAAGCTGAGAAGGCATGAGGAGAACTATGTGCATGATTTGGAAGTTAATAGCATTGTATATGCCTTAAAGGCTTGGAGACACTACCTTGTTGGATGAAAATTTGAACTAAAAGTGATCATTGTGGACTACAACACATTTTACAAAAAGCGACCTGAGCGATGCGACAACAGCGTTGGTCGGAATTGCTTAGACAGTACAACTTTGAGATTACTTACATAAAGGGAGCAGTGAACCAAGTGGCAGATTCTTTGAGTGAACCGCATATTTTGATGTTGCCTCTTGAGACTGAATCTACGTGAAAATATTCTCACTTGATGGCGTGACGATGATTGGTACAAAGAGGTTGAGGTTTTATCGGACAAAACCTGCTTGATGGTACCATGATATGATGGAATTTCTTTTGATAGCGATGGGTTATTGAGGTTTTAAAGTTTAGATTTACGTACCTCCAAACAACGAGTTGAGGATGTCGATCCTAAGAGAGGCTCATAGTAGTTTACATGGCACAGGAGTCGAAGATGAGGAATATCTTAAACCCTTATTTACGGAGGAATGAAGACGACATAGTTAACTATATGTAGCCAAGGTGTCACAGAGTCAGTGGAAAGTGAACATAGGCCTGTGGCGGAATTACTACAACCACATGCCATTCGAGAATCGAAATGGGAGAGTTATTGATGGATTTTATTGTTGGATTTCCGCGATGGCAATGAGACATGTCTCTATTTTAGTAGTAGTAGACACTCGGAAAGTTCTCACTTTATTGTGTGTATGACGTATCAGGCATCTGACATTACTAGAGTTTTCATTAGTGAGATTGTGAAAACTCTAGCTATGTCAAGTGCCTAAGAGGATTATATCCGATTGAGCATTGGTGTTTACTGGATGATTTTAGAATGGCGAGTTTCCAGGAGGCCTTGGAACCCAACTTAACTTTAGTACTATGTATCACCCGGAGACTAATGGATGGGCGAACTGAAGATAGACCAAACCTTGGAGGGACATGTTGTGTATGTACGTGATGGGCCAACAAAGCGTTGGGAAGAATTCTTGTCTCTAGTAGAGGTTAAGCTTACAACAATAGTTACCCGAGCACCATTAAAATGGTGCCTTTGAGTTTCTTTACGGGTGGCCCGTGTCGGACACCTTTGAGTTATGAGATTGGCTTGAGGGATGATAGGGTCCTGGTTGGACCGGAAGTGATCCAAGAATTGAAAGAGCAAATGAAAAACATAAGACAAAGTATTAAAGAAGTGCTTAGGATGGAAACGCAAAATTATGTTGATGCCTGCACACCCAGTCGATGATGATTCACGAGGGTCGGCCAGTCGGAGGAATCTTCTTGCAGGTTTAACCACATAAGAGTTGATCAAGTTTGGAAAGGAGATAAAACTCTCCTAGGTTCATGGGACCTTTCAATATTGTGGAGAGAAAGGGGCGCATGGCCTACCAACTAGCCTTGCATGATTCTTTGAAGCATTATCGTGATGTATTTGATGTATTTATTTTGAGACATTATATTGGTAGTCCTACATGTGATTGACATGAGTTCCTTGCAGATATGGATGAGGGGAGAGGCTCATGGCTGAGCGGTGATCCACATCTTATATATCATGCGTGTTAAATGATTCTGAGGTCGAGCGGTAGATGAGTCAAGTCGATGGGACAATTATAGTCCTTTTCAGCGACTGGGAGGACATATGATATGTGCAGTAGTTTCCATTTTTGTTTGATAGATAGACTTATGATCTTGTGATACATGACTGACATTTATACCATGTAGAACTTTGGGGCCGAAGTTTAGACCAAAGAGGGGTGTATGTAACATCTTGCTTTGGCGCACTAAGAAAACTTATTCTTTGAGGACACTTGCTCATAAGAGTGTCTGGACTTTATGATAAAGAAAGCATTTATCATGATTATGATCACGATATTATATGGATGTTATGATGTTTTATTTGCTGACATGGACATGTGCATTGACTTGGTTTTCTTGAGTGTCGGGGTTGATGACCAGGGATGAAAGGGCATTGATGGGACCCCTTGGACTCGGTCCGAATTGAGCGATTATTGTGCTTTTAAGGAGTTGATTGTTCTTGTGATTTTAGTACGATGATTTGATGATATGATGTGGACATGTTGACATGATTGTTGATGATCACGGTGATGATAGCTTGCCAACCAGACCTCATATGGAGTAAAGGGGCCACATGATTTCGAGGAGAAGGTTGAGGGAGAGGTGTGGACAGCCTGCCACAGCCTACTAACGCCTCCCGTTGTGGCTCGAAATGTAGGTTAGCGATTACCTAGTATGAGAGGACCCACGATCTTGTGAGGGCGGTGTGATAGTTACTCCACGATGACTCTAAAGAGTACTGCATTAAGGCGGGGGCCTTATTTCTTGGAAACCCTTAGTCTCCAACAAGTTCCACACAGTGAGTGTTGACTTCGAGGGTTATTGATGTCTACCAATCAGTCCAAGAGGTGAAATGACGCCTTGGGGTACGTGAATTGCATCTGAAGAGGCGATCACGCAAAACATAAGACAAATTAAATGACCTTGAGGCGATGAGATTCCATAGTGAAGACACGTCCGCCTTAAAAGAAACAAAGAGGCAAGTGGCACCCTTGGAATACATAGTGCATCTTGAAGAGAGACGTCGCGATGATATTGATGAAGGAACAAGCCTAGATGGCCCTAAGACTTATAACACATTAAAATTCTTAAACAACTTCCCTAATGGTATGCGCCCAATTGAGAATCTGGTCAGTCTAAAACTACCTGGTTAAAAAATTAACCTTGAGAAGACCTATAATAATAATAAAAAAACACTTAAGTGTGGTTTTAGTCTTCATAAAATTTTCAAGTAAAATGAAGAGAGTAATAATTTAATTAAAATATGTGGTTTAAATTGTAAAGAAGAAATAAATTGTTTAACTTGTGAAGTGTAAAGATTTCAAATTAATAATAAGGGAAAATCGTAAATAATGCCTTGAAGTGACATTTTGTGGCCCTGAGGGAAGAGAGGGAATAATAAAAATTTAGGAAACTAGGTAATGGAGGTAACATAATAAGGGGAAGAGGGGAAATTATGGTAAAAGTGAGGTCAACATAGTAAGGAATGTGCAATTAAAAACCTTCTAAAATTAACTAAATTAGCAATAGCTTCATTTTAGAGTATTGTTGAAATACTATAGGAGATCTAGGAACACCTAGGAGTAAATTTAGAGTTACTCCTAAATTTACTACTAGGTGTGTGAGGGAAATGAGACAATTAATAGATTTAAAGAAAATAATTATTGGAGGAAGGGGATGGATGACACTTGTGCGAGGAAGTGGATCGTGAATATTTAGAAGATTTTGTAAAACTTAATTTAAAAGGTGATTTAGGAAAGTTAGGGTTCTAAAAACTCTATAAAGAAAGGGAAGATGAGGAAGAAAGCGGATCAACTATTAGTGTAATGTTACACTACCAGATTAGTGACTTGAATGATTACTTGTGAGGTTGATTCCCTGCTTCGGATAGGAGTGGTAGCTCGGCCTTACCAAGCGATATGGGAGCTAGACGTACCATATAGATAGTATTATTGCTTGGCTCGAGGGCTAAGGGAAGTAGAGAACCCCTAGCGATTGGCTAGGAGATGCTTGGTGTGAATCTCGGCTTGATGTTGTGAAGGGAATTAGCATGGAGCGCGCGGATGACACTTGGAGCAAGCGAACATGCAACGATACACATTCTGTTGATTGATAGAATGTTGTAGGGTGTATGTTTTAGATCTGCAGGTGTGATGAGTAGGTAAACTATTTGTTAGTTTCTTGACTAAATTTTATAGCTTTGTTGATTGATTATCTCGCGCCTTGATGTGTTTAACTTGACCCTTGATTGATAGAGAAGTTCCTTATTCTGCGTTTTATAATCACCGGATGAGTTTTTATTTGTGTATTTTATATCGCTGCATGGACCCCACTTTGTTGCATTACTTCCTTCGCAACTTAACTCGGTGATTGTTTTACTGATGGCCTTTCATTTTGCGTGTTTTATCTCTGCATGGTACTAGTTTACAAATTATATCTAGAGCCTTCGCCCACTAGATTGACTGCCTACTAGAATTTTAGTCTGCGTTTGTATTGGAATCCCTGCCTGTCAGTGTTGGGGATTTACGGTGAAGTCCAAGCATTTTTGAAAGTGTTTCCTTAACATTGAGCACAAAACATTACAGTTCGGTGTTTTTTTTTTTTTTCTATCCGCAATTTTACATTCCAATATGAAAGTTGCTAACGATGAGAATACTCGATTCTTGAATTTTTTACTGGTCAATGAGTTTAGACTTCCTTTAAACCCTTTTTACAGGTCGTTGTTTGTAACAGCATTTGAATAATGATTGTGAACAACGTTGACTTCTTTTCTGTAACATTCTAAACTTAAGGCAACAAAATTTTACCGGACAACGGATCCATCCTTGTGTATAGGGCAGAGTTGAATGACATTCAAGGTTGATCGTTACAATCTGAAATGGATTTCGACCAGGTTTCCCTTTAAGGTGGTTTAACCTTGCAGCTCTAGGCTTGTCACCGCCTGTAGCTCAGTGGACAGAGTGTTGTTTCCTAAGCAAAAGGTCGTAGGTTCTCGACCCCTACCTGGCACGTTTAATTGTTTGTTTGGGTCATTTTATGAAGCCATCAACCAACAGATAGCATTCCACATTGTTTATACACTATCCCATCCACGATAACACTATCTATCACAGGTACGCCAGTGAAGTCACTGTTCTCCTCCCTGTCGGTTGAATGCTTGACCTAGATGTTAGGCGCATGGTGTGACTGAGACACTCAGGTAAGTCTGACCATGACTGGCCTTCAAGTCTGGTCGTGATTGTTATCTTAGGTTGGTAGTGGATTTTGGCGTTATGGATAGAGTTTCCTTGGAAGTTTTGAGGCAACCTGTAGGATAGCTTTAGTTTAGGTAGAATTTTCTTTTATATAACCAGTCTGGGGTCACCGTATTCACTGGACGGTTGTAGGTGGCTTGAACGGCTTGGTCGATTACCGTCGATAGTCTATTCAATGTACACTCCCACATTTTATGTTGTTAACCTGATATCTGTCTGCCGTCCTACTCAGACCACAGTCACTTGCATTTTTCGGACCACCTTGGATTTAATCACATGTAGATTTATCGAATCCTATTTGTTGATGGTTAGGCTGATGTTGATAGTGGTAAGCCACGTAGTTACTAGCTTTGTGTTATATTCCTTGCTACATAAAAGGAAATTTACAATTTGATATCTTTATAGGGTAATTTTATATCTTTACATGAAATATTATTATTAGTAGTGAAGAAGCGTTAGTAATATTATTTTATATCGTGGCAATTTTAATAGATATATATATGGTAGTTTAAAGCTTATATGGAATATTGTTGTTAGTAATGAAACCGTTAGTAATATTATTCTATATCTTGGCAATTTTAATTAGATATCTCTACCTGGTAATGAAACTATTAAGTTTTTTTATTAGTATAGTTAGAGTCATGAAGTATTTTCTCATTATTGATTTAGTTGGGAATATTTTTATAGCTCAACTTGTAACACCTAATTATTTAAAATCTACTTTGAATTATAAGGAGGGTTATAAATTTCTATGCAATATATGTTACCCACTAAACCTTGCATTTAGGGTTTTGATTAAACGGCTCATCTATAAATTTATTAAAACAATAAGAATGTTCACTTCATTACACTATTTTACTTGATATTGATGCATTAATAAATGGCACGATTCCATTTACCACATTAGTAAAAGTGATAGTTATAAGCTAATATGCCCTTTTAGTTCTTAAGGTGGAATGTGGTCCTTAAACCTTGCTACATTCATTTAAAAGTGTGAGCTACATTAGAATTTAATGAAAGATTAATTTTGCCTTGAAGTAAAGTAGATGACTATCATTTAAAAGTGTGAGCTACATTATAATTTAATGAAAGATTAATTTTTTAACATCATTTAGTTTATTGGCACTCCGGTTCCCCATTACTGGATATCGATTACAATTTAGATCCTTGAGTTAATTTTGATGTTAATTTATATGCTTGCGATGAAAGAAGATTTTGAATTTTCTTTAGTTATGGAATTATAATCATTGCATTGTGGAGACAATTATTGGTTCATAATTATTGTCTAATCAAATTATAAGTTTAGATCATTGAATGAATGTTAATGTAAATTTTACAAGGATTGTGTTTAATGATTTAGGATATTTCGTTGATTATAGATTAAATGTTATTTATTGCGTCAAATGATAATTATAGTGATTTCATTATTTTTATGATTTGAATTAATGACTAATTATCTTGTTAAATGTTAAACCCGTCGAAGTTCAAACTTGCACAATAAGGCCCCTTGAATGTTGATTTAGAGGGTACCTTGATGGCCAATTATGATCTAAGGTTGCGTAATGAAATGGCCTTAAGACTCTTATAGATTAGTCCTTGCTTAACAATGTTTTACTAGGTTGTAAACTTTTGTGTGCTTAGTGCGCTTTTGTCGGTGGGATGTAGACACCTCCATGTTCCTCGAGAATAGTGGCCAACCACGAGACCTTAAATGGTTAAATCGATGGGAACCTTTGGTCTTGTGAGTGTTTCTTATGTGTCTTGGAGTTCCTAACCATTGTCGGGTAGGATGGAGGGGTAGCTAGTCTTATTATTGTCTGTTGATTGTAGTTCTTTGAAGAAGAAGAGGTTTATGTCGTCTTGGATCTCTATGATGTCGCCATTGCATGCGTCATGTTCCTCCCGTCATTATAGCAATCGAGTGGTCTTATTTATTATCCATGTACACATGCGCACACACACAAAACAAAAATTGCACTTGTTATAAGAGGTTGTCACCCGTGCCCGAGGAGAGTTTGTTACATATATGTATCGAGAATGGGTTCGATACGACATGGGATAAGCTACAAATTTCGTTGACATGAATTAATTATACTGTTAATAATTGAGTTGATTGTGTGAGTCCAGGTAATCAAGGTTAGAGCCTTGCATGAGGAGGCAATGACGAGGTGCTAGGGAAAGCGCGAAACCCTCAATAACATCCACGCTGAAGGTCTTGAGGAAGGAGGTTCTCAGATAGGAGAAGATAGCAGTTAGCGATGTAGTCAGGATGATGAGATCCTTTCAGTCCATGTCAGAACCGATCAACCGTTTGGATAGAGATGAGGCGAGGGATCCGACACCCGCTGAGGTTCCACTGCTTGTATGACCGTTCTTGGTAGCATTCACCGTGAACTTAAGAAGGTCTTCAGGGATTCTTTGGTTCCTGGATGGCCCTTGGCCCATTGAGGCATGGTTGGAAAACATCGCGATGTGCTCGCTCTTTGCGATTATATCTCCAACATGAAGGTTCATGTGATCTTTCAAGCTGGAGGATCACAAAACCTACACCAGCAGCCACCAGTGATGGACACCTTATAAAGGGACCCTTGTATCAACCTTTCTTTTATCGCCAGCAGCTGACAGTTTAAACTATTATTGGCGAATAGACCGGGGTTCCGTCGGTGGAGCCGTCATCTCACCAGTCACACGGACTCTTTGGGCGAAGAGTGTTTAATGGCCAGAGAACCACACACTACTAGTGCGGTTGTCCTGTGGAGAGGACTAGAGAGTCCATACCATCCAGACCCACTATAGTGGGATATATGGACAAACTGAAATTGGATTCATCTTGATATGAATAAGCGCGAGAATGAGCATGGTCGACTATACTCAAGGCGACATGTCACCGTCGGCTGACGATATAGTATTTTGATAGCTCTTGGTGCTATTGAGAGTTTCATTTACTGGTAGAGTGCTACAAAATGAAGTTAGGAGTAAAGCGTTGGAGCGGGATGAGTTTAACCATTAGAGATGACTTGAGGGAGACAAAGAGAAGGTTGGAGGAAGGTTACGGGTTGTGCCCTTAACTTTGGGAGAGTTTTCCACGAGGGCCAACTTGTACATCGATCTTAGGATCTTATGACATCATGATTGGTATGGATTGGTTGCGGAATCACATGAAGTAATCAACTACTTATAAGACAACTGGATTCCGGCTTAATTGATGAAAGAGGACAACCAAAGACATGTGATTGTAGGATGGAACCGGGGAGTTTCCACGAGGTTCATCTCTTCCTTATAGTTCCGGAAGAGTATGCACAAGGGTGCAAGCTTTATACGATCCTTAGCTAAACAAGAAAGGGAGAAGCGAAGGTCTAGAACACCTTCCGTTGGTGAGGAGTTTGTGGATGTATTTCGGAGAATTTACCTCGGATAATACAAGGGTGGAGTTTACCATAGACCTGAAGCTGAGAGTGAACCAATAGCAAAGAACACCTTATCGGATGTCGACCGGGAAGTTGCAGGAGTTGAGAATGCAACTGAGCGAGTTGTTGGAAGCTGGGACGGCTAATACATTACAAAGGTGTGTCTGCGTGGGGTGCAGATTATTCTATCTGAAAAGAAGATTCCCTGATCATGGAGGCTTTGCAGGTGACTGACGTAAACAACAGAGCCACGGTGATCAAGAATGTTAATCACTTAGAAATTGATGATATGTTTGATCAAATGAAGGGGTCGACGGTGTTCTCCAAGATCGATTTCGCGTCGAGTGTATCCTGTTGTTGATCAAGGAGGATGGCATCCCTCGCATTTGCCTTTAGGAAAGAGATTTTGACATTCTGAGTTTACTATTTTACTATTTGGACTGACAAACACCTCGGTATTTATGAGTTTGATGAGCGGGGTGTTATGTGAGTACTTGGATAGGATTAAGTCAAGTATTCATTGGCGATATTTTGATCTACTCTCGGTTGACGAAGGAGCATGATGAGCACTAGCTTGGTACTTCTGATGTCTGCGAGAGCATAGATTGTATGGGAAGTTGTCAAATGCTCTTTTTATCAATTGAGATTCACTACTTAGGGCATGTCATCTTGACAAAGAACCATTGGATCCCGATGAGTGAGAACGGAACTGCAAGCTTGTGCGAATGTCACGCAGTGCGTAGCTTTATGAGTTTAAGGGATACTGCTCGGTAGCCGGTTTGTGGCGATTTTTGAAGATAGCAAATCCTATCACAGAATTGCAGAAGAAAAACAAAATTTTTGTTTGGACGAGAAATGCTCGGAAGCATTTCGGAGGCTTATAGAGTTGACAAGCTGCCGTCTGAAAGGTCCACGACATGGATGCAGACTTCTTAGTATGCACAGACGCATATAAGGAAGGCTTTGGTGGAGTCTTGATGCAATATGTTCGAGTGATAGCTTACATCTTGAGAAGTTTAGAAGGGATGAGGAGAACTATGCGGCGCATTATTTGGAGTTGTTATTCTTTTTATATGCCTTGAAGGTTTGGAGACACTCTACCTTGTTGAATGAAAATTTGAACTAAAGTGATCATTGTGGACTACAACACATTTTTCACAAAGCGACACGAGCAGTGACGAGTTGAATTAGGAATTGCTTAAAAAGCGAGTACAACTTGAGATTACTTACATAGGGAATAGTGAACCGAGTAGCTGATGCTTTGATTTGGAGACCACGCATCTTTTCAATGTGCCTCTTGGAAGAATCCTACGTGAAAATATTCTCTCACTTCTGATTAATAGCGATGATTGGTACAAAGAGATTAGAGAGGGTTTTATGAGACAAAACACAATGATAATTTTCTACGATATGAGGATTTTATTTTGATAGCGATTGGTTATTGAGGTTTAAAGGTCAGACTTACGTCTGTAAAATGGCGAGTTAAGGATACGATCCTGAGAAAGGATCATAGAGAATTTTACATGGCTTACCTGGGAGTTACGAAGATGAGAGCAGATCTTAAGCCCTTATTCTTTAGGAAGGAAAGTACGACATAGTTAACTATGGCCATGTGTATGCAGGTGTCGGTAAAAAGGCTAAACATAGACACCCGGCCGAGTTACTACAACCACATGCCATTCGAATCAAATGGGAGGTCATTTCGATGGATTTTATTGTTGGATTGCCACTAATTGCAAGGAGACATGACTCTATTTCCATAGTAGTAGAACCTCGATGAAGAGTTCTCACTTTATTCTGATACATCTGACATTATCAGGCACCTGACATTGTTAGAGTTTTCATTAGTGGTGTGAGGAAGGTTGCATGAATTGTGCCTAAGAGGATTATATCCGATTGAGGATTAATGTTTACTGGACGATTTTGGGCCCAGCGAGTTTCCAATAGGCCAGGAACCCAACAACTGAATGCTGGCGTATCACCCAGAAAGACTAGCAGACGGACCAAGCGAATGAACCAAACCTTGGAAATGTTGTGCATGCATTAATGGACCAACAAAAAGCATTGTGAAGAATTATTGTCTCTAATAGAGTTAAACACAACGACAGTTACCAGAGCACCATTGAAATGGCGCCTTTCGAGGAGTTCTTCTGAGGGCGACCGTGCCGGGCCTTCCCTTAAGTGGGATTGGCTTGAGGATGATACCAAGGTCTGGTAGGACAAGCAATCAAGAAATGGAAGAGAATTGCAAACCATAAGACAAAGTTAAATAAGTGCGGATAAACCGAAGTTATCTTTGATGCACACGAGTCGGCCAAGTAGTTACGAGGTCCGCGATCAAGTCTTCTTGCTAGTTAAACCACATAAGAGTTCGATCCAATTTGGAAAGGGAGATATTAAAATTTCTTCTAGGTTGGTGGGACCTTTCAATATTGTGGAGAGGGGCTGTGGCCTATCAACTAGCCTTACTTGTTGATTCTTTGGTATGCGATGTTTATCTTGTATCTATTTTGAGACATTATATTGATCCTACATATGTGATTTACATGGGTTCCTTGCGGTATCGGACGAGGGAGCTCTGGTAGGCAGTCCATCTTAGATCATCGTTAAAGCGTTCTGATGTAGGAAACGGTAAGAATCAGTCAGGTGTCTAGGACAATTATGATCCGCACTCGGCGACTGGGAGGGCGCATATGATATCGCGCCCTGACAAATTTCCATTTTTTTTTGATAGATAGACATATGATCTTGTGATACACTTATTTGACATTTATACCATGAAACTTCGGGACAGTTTAGACCAAGAGGAGTTGTATGTAACATCGCTCTAAGCGCGAGAAAACTTATTCTTTGAGGACACTTTTACGCCGTGATACGGACTTTTATTAAAACATTTTATCCTTGATTATGATGCGATATGATGGACGGCATGATGTTTTACTACTTTGACATGGGCAGGTGCTATTATTTCGGTTTTCAAGCTTGTGTAGGGTTTTTGACCTTGAGAATGAAGAGGCATCAGCGGGACCTGGACTCGGATGAGTTAGGGGTTGTGCTATTGGGGTTGATTGTTTCTTGTGATTTTAGTACATTTGATTTGATGATATGATGTGGACATGTTGACATGATTGTGTTGATGATGCGGTGGCTTGATAGCTTAGCGACGGACTCACACATATGAGTAAAGGGGCCACACATGATTTCGAGATAGTTTGAGGAAGTGTTGAAATCAGCCCTCCCACAGCCTACTAGCACTACCGATGTGGCTTGAGTTGTAGGCTAACGATTACATAGTTCGAGAGGATCCACGATGTTGTGAGGGTAGATTGTGATAGTCGTTCATGATGATTTTAAGGGGCGCGCAGTAAGGCGGGAGCCTTATTCCTTAAGTATAGTCCCACAAGTTCACTGGCGAAGTGATCAGGGTTATTGATGTCTACCAATAATCGATCAAGTATGGCACCCTTGGAGCCGTTGCATCACGAAGAACGCGTCAGCAAAAGAAACACAAGGCATTAGCGTTGGTACGTGGTGCATCTTGAAGGCGGTCGCACAAAAGAAACAAAGTGAGGTGAGTGGCAGCCTTGGAGCATGTGAATAGCGTCTGAAGAACGCGTCGTGTTGATATTGATGAAGGAACAAACCTATAGATGGCCCTAAGACTTATAACACATTAATAAATTCTTCAACAACTTCCCTAAATGAATTTAATAGCCAGGTTAGAATCTAAGTCCTAAGTCTAAAACTTCTCTAGGGTAAGAATTAGTGTAACCTTAAAGAAAAAGACCTTAATAATAAAATAAAATTTAAACTAAAAAACCATAGTAATGGTTTTGGTCTTCATAGATTTTTGGTTTAAAATGAAGAGAGTAATAATTTGATTAATCCGTGGTTTTAAATTGTAATAAGGAAATAAATTATTTAACTTGTGAAGTGTAAAAGTTTCAATTTAATAATAAAAGGAAAGATAAAATGCTTGAAACTGCCATTTTGGCCCTAATAAAGGGGAAAGAAGGGAATATTAAAAATTAGGAAACTAATGAATGGAGGAAAACATAATAAGGGAAATATGGGAACTTGTGGTGGCGGTCAGCATAGTAGGGAATGCATGATTAAGAACCTTCTAGATGAACTAAACTGGCAAAATTCATTTTAGGAAAGAGTATTTAAACTGTAAAGGGGAATCTGGAACACCTATAGGAATTAAATTTAGGAGCAACTCACTAGGTGGGTGAGGGAAATGGACAATTTAATAGAGATTTTAAAAATAATTATTGGAAGAGGAGGATGGACAACTTGTGCGAAGGAGGAGATATTTGAAGATTTATTAAAACTTAATTTAAAGGTGATTTAGGGAAAGTTGGAGGTTCTAAAAACTCTATAAAGAAAGGAAGATGAGGAAGAAATGGTTAGTTTGTAAGCGTAGCGTTACACTTCTTTGGAATTGTGACTTGAGTGATTACTTGTGAGGAGTTGTGATTCCCAGCTTGGATAGGAGTTGTAACTCGGCCTTGCAAGGTGAGTTAGGAGCTAGATGTACCACTTAGATAGTGTGTGGCCCCTTTGCAGCTCGGGGTGCTAAGGGGGGAGAAGATTACCACTAGCGTTGGTTGGGAGTTACTGGTGTAGTCTCAATGGTCGGCGAGAAAGAGTGCGCGGAGCGCGCGGTCGACACTTGGAGCAAGTGAACAGGTAACGGTATGCATTATGTTGATTGATAGAATGTTGTAGGGTGTATGTTTTAGATCTACATGTGTGATGAGTAGGTAAATTGTGTGTTAGTTTCTTGACTAAATTTTATAGCTTTGTTGATTGATTATCTCGCGCCTTGATGCGTTTAATAACCTCGACCCTTGATTGATAGCGAAGTTCCTTATTCTATGTTTTATAATCGCTGGATGTGTTTTTATTTGTGTATTTTATATCGTTGGATGGACCCCACTTTGTTGCATTACTTCCTTCACAACTTAACTCTGTGATTGTTTTTCTGATGGCCTCCTTCTCTGCGTGTTTTGTCTCTACACGGTATTTATTTACGAATTTTTATCTAGATCCTTCGCCCACTCGATCGATTGCCCACAAGCATTCTGGTCTGTGATGTATTGGGATCCCTGTCTATTTGCGTTGGGGATTGTGGTGAAGTCCCAGCGTTTGACTGTCTGCCCTTAAATTTGGGCAAGGAATATTCAGATCAATGCTTTTCTTTATTGTCAATGAATTTTACATTCCAATGAAAGTTGCTAACAATGAGAATACTCGATTCTTGAATTTTTTACTGGTCAATGAGTTTAGAATTCCTTTAAACCCTTTTTATAGGTCGTTGTTTGTAACACTGTTTGATTAACGATTGTGAACAACGTTGACTACTTTTCTGTAACATTCTGAACTTAAGGCAACAAAATTTTACTGGCCAGCGGATCCATCCTTGTGTAGAGGGAAAAGTGGAATCATGTTCAAGGTTGGCCCTGTCGGAACGTTTGACCATGTGTCAGGTGGTTTAACCTTGGATTTGGGCTCGTCACCACACAGCAGCTCAGATTATGGATAGGCGTTGTTCCTAAGAAGAAGAGAAGGTCATTAATCTCCCCTATGCTTCACATGTCCTACATGTCATGAGTCTTGGTCATCTACTATTGTAAGACAGAGTGACCTACTATTGTGTAGTAAAAGCTGGTCAAAAAGGAACAGTCTCCCACTTTGGTGGTCTCTTTCAATGTCTTCCACTTTGGTTGTCTTTTCCAATTGTAGAGACCCTTTGATTGAATGAATAGTTATAACGAATACTTCATTTTGAATGATAAAGTCTAATTTATAGAAGTAAAAGAGTCTTAGATGGGAACTAATTAAATTATACTCATTTATTACTTTGGACATATTGACCAAAGTTATTCAATGTTTATTTTATTGATGATATTTATATTCATATAATATAACTTCAAATTGACAACTTATTGGATTGTGTTGGATATGTAGGCATAATTTAAACATGGTAGGAACATGTGAAACAGGAATCATAATGTTATGAGGGCCATGTGACCTAACACTTGTGATATATTCACTCATAGTAGAAACATTTTCTAATGAAAACCCATATCATATGGAATTTTTATGTTAGAAATAACATTTTATCCTACCTTCTAGTTAACAAAAACTCTTCATAATTAAATTGATATTTCATTGAATTTCTATCTAATAGTATTTTTAATGGTATATCAATGTTTTGTAGGTGATCTCCTTCTCTCCATTCTCAAATGATTTAGCCAAGAATTGGCATGTTATGCCAACCCCATTAAGCAATAGGTAGCAATTTTTCTTTCATGTTAGTAGTCTCTTGTGCTTGTACATTAAATTAAGCTAGTTTTATTCATTCTCTTAATGGGGAAACTATATTAAGAAAGGGAGTTAGGGAGTTTATAGTTAAAAAAATCCCTTAGTGGAAATATGGTTCCTTTATGTAATAACTAGGTATAAATATGTTGGTGAAATCCATAGTTAATAGTAAAGTAGGTCTCTATGTATCCCTTAGTTTATAGTAAAATTAGGTCCCTTTATGTAGCTTTAGGTCACCATAAAATATTTCAAAATTATGTATTTAGTTCAACTATATCACAACTATCCAACAATTTGTACTTAAATCCTGAAAGTGATCCAAATATATAATATAGCAAAATTACATTTTGCTCTACCTCATCTTAATTTAATTTATATTAGGAATACAAACAACCCTCAATCCCATTCCATTTAACATGACAATAAAGGGAGTATTATAAAATGGGACATTTAAGCAATGCTAATGGGAAGTTTAAAGCAATGGCATATAATCCATGTTCATGCAAAACCTTCACCTCGTTGTGATTAAAACAAGTTTGTGTGAGGTTATGAAGATTAAACCCTTTGTTTTGGGGATTCTAATGCATTACATTATATCTGGTCTTTGTGGATCCAACCATAGAGAACTTTTGAGATATTAAAGAAATGCTCTAATACGTTTTAGTGGATCCAGACCATAGGGAACTTTTCATGAATCCACTTATATACCTTCTTCAATCATGATCTCTCGCTTAGTTTGCATCGACAATACCCTGTATGTCTATCACATTGTTTGGTATAGTTCTTCCTTGGTAGAAAATTGAATAATCTAAACTTCCATAAAATATGACACCCTTCTTTAAAATAGTTAAATTTTCCTTCCCTACTTTTGACATGTATTTGCTCAAACCTCTCAATGCATGGGTAGTGTCCGGTTCTAGTATAGACAATGGCATACAATAAAATTTCAAAAACACTTGTATAGAACATGAGACATGTGCTACCTCTTCTTCTATCTTGGGACATTGTTTCGAAGATAAATTTACGATACATTAATGGAACGACCAATTTATATTTGTGTATATTAAATCTAGTTGCAATATTTCCTCCAACATATTTACGGTAGTGCTATTGCAATGGGTCCTCTATGGTGGCCAGCATTTTTATGGAAAATTTTGAAAGGAGAGCATTGGACTCATACCCCATGAATCCCAAGAGATATAAAAGTTATGTAGATGATACTAATGTGATATAGCCTCGCATAAAATAAGAGTTGAACAAATTGTTTGAGCACCTTAACTGTATCTCGGAGGACATTAAGTTCACTATGGAATTGGAGGAGAATAATAACATCCCACTTTGGATGTACTAATTCAAAAGAATCAATATGGGAACCATATTGATGAAATTACCACAAGAATTAAACTCATATAGATAGTTATTTTCATGCAAAATATTATCACCATCCCACTTAAAATAGAGGAGTTCAGAACATCCTAGCACTAAGATCCATTAATATCTTTGATGAAGGCCACCTGAATAGGAAAAAGATCACCTTGCCAAGGTTTTCAAGAGAATAGGTTATATGAATAAGGATATCACTGCTACAATAAGAAAAACCATGGTTAGGACAAGAGAGGTGAGCCTCGTTCTGGAGAAACTCAACTGAGTCAGATACCCCACATTCCCTACATAAAAGGGGTCACTAATAGGGTCCTGGGCTCTAATAAAAAGGATATCATCACCACTTTTTA
>SNQJ01S0160139.1:0-21760 GCA_010110895.2 Picea sitchensis
CAAAGACCAAAGAAATAAAATATAAGCATATGAAAGGCTTGGGACAACACATGCTATGCCCTTAGTGATCCAGCCCATGGAGGAGAGGACTAAACTACAAAATGCAATTGCCTTCCTAAATGAAAGCAGCACCACATACCATGTCAAGAAGAGGGCCCTATAAGATAAGGTGTCAGCCATTGATATTGAGCTTATGAAAATGGTGCCTACATGGAGGAATCTAAGGACTGGAGCCTCTAGGGTGGAAAAGAGGCTTTACATGTTTTTGGTCTATCACCCCCCTTTTATCTGACTAGGCTAGATTCAGATCTTGGGTAAAATGACGTGGGGACTCAGATCATTTTCCAGTTTTAGTTCGTTATGCAAAGGGACACAAAAAGCCTCCCGGTGCTTTCAAATTGAACCCTGAATGGCTAAGTGTTGAGGCCTCAACAAGCCCCAAGTCAACCGACTTGGGCTACACTTTATAAATTACACACCAAATTGGTAAAGTTATGCTACTTCTATCCATGAGTGCTTATATCTGGGTAAGTACTTATATCTAGGTAAGTACTGAAATCTGGGTAAATACTTCATTGGTCAATACCTAAGTTGGTCAATACCTAATACTAGCTGAGCCTCACTAGCTACATTCATGGTACCGTGAATAAGAAGTATCAGTAGTCTGGTAGACCAACTATGTAAATCCTATTCCTATTCTTTCTGAATAATGAGGGAGACAAGAGCTAGGGTAGCCCGACCAATTGAGCCTGACTAGCTGAGCCTTACTAGCATATTCTTATTCTTTCAATGCACTTTATAGCGTGTCGTTGTACCAAGCATGGCTCTACTAGATCAGAATGTCTAGAAAATCAATCTATCGGAGCACTTATATTTCCATTTTAATGGTAAATAGTTTTGAAAGTTAGATGCACATCTCTCTAATCTGATTTTCATATTAATTTATATTTTAACAATTTTAAATTTAATTTATATTTTAAAAACAAAAAATTATAATTTATCGTAATATATATTTTTAATGATTTAGTTTAAAATTTTAGCATGATTTTTTATTAATATTATTGTACATATTATTTATTTTATAAACACATTTAAAAATAATAATATAATTTATGTTTTATATATTTAATTTATAATTTTTATTGTTTAAATTATGATATAAGTTTTTTTTAAATGTTAATTGGGTATAGTTTAAGTGGTTATTTTATTTATTTGGATTTGAATCTCATTTGATAATGGAGGAGAAAGTCTGATATGACATTAACATACCCCTTTATGGATGTGTTGGAGTTCATAGGGTTATGGGTATATAATTAACATTCCCAAATGGTGTGTTCACAAGCCTTTTCAATCTTAGTCTCTCTGGTCTCCCTTACATAACAAGTTACCACTATTTCTTCTTCTTCACATATATTGTTACCATTATCATTATTCAAACTATGTCTTGTTCTTCACATATATCATTACCATTATCATTATTGAGGGAGAAGATATCAAATAAACCATTTTAGAGACTATAGTCCATGATGCACATATTTTCCATCAACTATGTCCAAAGATGGAAATGATGCATGACGAACGTTTTTCATTCAAATCAAATGAACACGAGAGATTTTACCATCTATCAGATTGAAGTTAATGCAATAGAAATTTCCCTATTTAAGTGTCAATGCAACAAAAAAAAATAGTGTTTAGAATATATATGGATTAATATTATTTTAAATTATCACTTAGATTAACATAACTTAGATTGACACAACCAGGCTTAGTAAACAAGGAGTACAACCATCCAAAATTATGTGCGTATTGACTTTTAACCACTTCAAAAAAAAACTTATTCCAAATATTGAACACTTTTTAATTTTTTCTTCTTTTCCTTTCAAATACTAATTAGATCAATTAGATTGAGAACATCTTATAAAGGTCTTTTTCTCACTTTTTTTTAGTTCTTTTATTTGATTTTATTTTGAGATTACTCTTTAAATTTTAAAATTTATTTACTTTAGCTTTCAAAATGTCCATCCCTTATAAACATTTTTTTTTAAATTAAGAAGTAAAGTGGTCATCTCTAGGTGCACACAACTCATTCATAGTAAATTGGAGTAGATATAACATATCAAAACATATGCATTTTTTCAAAATGAACATGTCTTGATTCATGGTAGAAGGTTGTCTTCAAAATAGTGGTCCACTTCGATCATTCTAATTGCAATATTTTTATGGTTCTCATTAACAACAATACTATGAAAACCTTCCTTGATCTAATTAGACATTCCCTTTGGATGAATGTAGTGATGTAATTCATTTTCCTCTGAAGTTATTTGGATATTTTTTATTTTTGAAAATCCCCAGAGCCAATTTTTGTAATTTAAAAAATGTCCTATTTGGGTAAAATTGTATAATATGCATGGGATTTGGTGGGTTGGGTGTGGAGATCTAGCATAGTTGGCTTACATTTGATTATGCACCCATGTATATAGTTTTTGCATGCACCCAAATTTGATAATCCACATATGATCGGCCCATGGCAAGAAAGGGAAAGGTTTCTTTAAAAAGGGCATGGGTTTGGAGTATGGGTTGCCCCATTTTTTGCACAGAATGTTGGTGTTCTTTTTCCAGAATAGGGGAAGGGGGATAATACATGCAATGAAAATTTAAGTTTTTGGTTGTTTTGATCATTGGTGGTATTAATCTCCTATATATTTGTTTTAAATGAAATGTTTAGTTGGTTAGCTTAGTGTCATAAAGGCTTTGTTGTAACTTGTTATAACTTTCAAAGTCACAAATTCTCATCTAAAATATTATTGCACCAATATATTACTGCACTACCACTTTAGAATGTAGTTACACTTACTTTTTAAATAATGACTGCAATTCACATCAAAACTGTTTAATTATTTTTTTGAACTTAAGGTTATGCATGGAAATCAGATCATGCATAAACAACAACAACAACAAAAATCCTACTTTACATGTCAAAATCATAAAATCAATTCATTGGTTCACACATAATTAAAAATTTGTGTACTTGTACTTTGGTTGGATTTTCATCATTTTAACACAACATTTATAATAGGTCAAGTGATTAAGATCTCCCCCTCAATATAATATCACATGGTTAAATCAATAAAATTAAACACATAAAACTATGTCTAATTACGCTTTGAAGGTTGGTTTAAACACAAGATCTCTCCCTCAAAATAAAATAATATCACATGGTTAAATCAACAAAATTAAACACATAAAGTTGTGTCTAATTAAGCTTTGAAGGTTAGTTCAAACACATGATCTCTCCCTCAAAATAATATCATATGGTTAAATCAATAAAATTAAACACATAAAACTATGTTTAACTACACTTTGAAGGTTAGTTCAAACCCAAGATATCTCCCTCAAAATAATATCATATGGTTAAATCAATAACATTAAACACATAAAACTATGTCTAATTATATAGTTTAAGTCATCATTCCAGCTTATGCTACACATGAATGATATGAAATTATATCAAAGGATCTTAAGGGAACTAAGGGGCTTCATAAGTATAATGGCTACAAGGAAATCCAGTCATAATTTTTAACAAATCATCATCACCAAGGTGATTCATAAATATAATGGCTACAGGACAAAGCGGTCATGATTTTTAACAAATCATCATGTGATGCTATGAGTGTTTAATAATAGTAAAATTGTAAATTTTATCGTTACAAAATAAAATTTAAAATAAAATTTTATAATATCAATGCTAATATGAATATGATGATGTGATTGTTTAATAATAATAAAATTGAAAATTTTATCAATATAAAATTAAAATTAAAATTTTATAATATTAATGTTTAATATTTAATTAATTATAAAGTATATTAATATTTATTTAATTTTAGTTGAGTTGAGTTTGGATGGGTGAGGAATAATTGTTGTACTTTTCACTTAGGTTCAATTGCTAATATTTAAAAGTAAATATAATTGTACTCACAATAGTGAGCACTTCTCTATAACTTAGAATGAGAGAAATATTGAGACATTAGTGTTATGTTATGTTAGATTAAAAAAAATAAAAAATAACAATATTAAAAATAAATTTGTCTTAATCAAAGAAAAACAATTACATGGCATCGTGTAAAACTTGAGATGAAATGAAATAATAATAAAAAAATTACACCTTAATAAATTAGAAAAATCTGCATTGGTAAATATTCATGAACATCAAATTTAAGATGAATGTACTTTGGTAAATATTCATAGTATGAAATTTAAAAATTTATGATATGATTTGTGTATAGTTATTTGAACAATTTACATTGCTTAAGCTTAAAATTTATTTTAATATCAATAAGTTATTAAGTGTATAATAAGCCCTCCATCTATGAAATCCATGCGCTCAACATCATCTTTCCACGAGGAAAACTTTGTCACAAAACGACATAGTTTGGAGGTGATAGAAAATCGGATTAGTGTTGTGTACGATGTTAATGATAGCTATAGCATATCCAAAATTTTGATTTTGTACAAAGTGTAATTGAGATTTTCCCAAACAATATATAATAAACTCTAGGTTATACATCATATATCTATGCACAATTTAGATATATTGAAATTCATGTGTGGGTAAAAATGAAATTGCAATTGATCTCACATTTTTTCATAATTAGATAATAACATGAAATATGTTCTTTAATAGATAAGGAAAAGTCATCTCTAACTAATCAATATTAATTTTAACATCTTTATAATATTTACATGGGATAAATGAAAATAAATTTGGATAAATAGTAATCTTTATTTTAATTTTTTTCAAATTATTTATATATATATATATATATATATATATTGTTTTTAATGATTTTTAATTTCTATCCCAAGTTTAGTAAAATGTTTATAATTTGGTTTTTTTATTTGCTCCTAAATTATATGTAAAATATAATGTTAAAGCATCCAATGTAGTTGGTAAGTTGATAACATAATTAATTAAATGTAATATGATTAATACTTTGGTTATCACAATACAACAAGACAGATTGGGAAGTAGGCTTCCAAACTTACTAACTTTTTTCTTTGATACCTTAATACTCTATTCTAATAAACTACAAAGTCAATGAGTGTTTCTTATTGGACTAGGCCTAAGCCAAGAAAATAAGCATTCCTTGAAGTGGACTTATTATTTTCTTATCATCTTGATTTCCATCCCAATATCTAAACAAATAAATTTTACCCCATAACATTATGTTGACAAGTACCATAAATATATCCAAAGATGCATTTTCTTGCCTTCTAATTTCCCTTCAAAGGATATGTAATACCAACCATAAAGACTATATTGATCACTTGTATAGTAAGTATAATAGCATCAACTTTTGGAGAAGTGCAATGCTTAGTCAATTTAACTCCAGTTTCATTAAAGGTAGGTGAAAATTTACAAAGTTCTATGTCTATTTTTTTTAAAAGATCCAAAGTGCATATTTACTTTGTGAAATTCACAAAAATGTCATTATCCAACCACTATCCAACTTGGATTACAAAAGCATACTGTAACAAGGTCAAGTTAGTTATGTCAAAAGTTTGTTTTAAATGGATTTTCGCAATATGAATTATGTAAATGCTACTCCGTGTAAGAATCAAATCATCAAAATGTGGAAGAAGGATGATGTGATTGTTGTACAAGTTGTGGTTGAAATCGAATCATCAATATATAGAAACAAGGATGAATAAATTATTATTAACATGTTTGATGTGCAATTTGTGGTCAGATTGACATTCTGTGTAACCCTTCTCAACAAGATAGTGATCCAATTTTCTTCCATTAAGATAGTCCTAAGAAGTCATTCAAATGGTGTTTGAATTTGTTATCATCCAAGATATAAATGATTTTACCTATCACCACATTTGGAATGACACTCTCCCATGTAATTGACTTATGTTGAATAACATATAATTATTGAAGAATTATACCAAATTTATGTAAATGAAACACTTTGAAGATAAAATTTTAAGTAGTTCAATCATTTTATCAAATAGCATAACCCTATAGGGGCAAATGAAAATTCCTAAATAATTTAAGGATGTTCTCATTTTGATAAAAGGATCAAAATATTGTAGTTAAAGTTATATTTTTCATTCTACTTGAATGATAATTCAACAATTAATTAAAAAAGAGTCTTAAGAAGAAGAAAAAATAAAGTTTGAATTTATCATTTCATTTTAACAATACAAAGAGTTGACTATCAACTAGTTGTAGGCCATGCAAAATAATTTTATTAATACAATTGGAAAATTCCATTCTCATGGTTAGCAATTATTCCATTCCCACTCCTTGTGACTTATATAGTCTTATGATGTCTTTATTATAATGTTGTCGAGTCAACATTCCACCATTTTTCTTTCATGTTATGCAAAAAATGCACTATAGTGCATTACTTGCACTAAGAAAAAAAGAAACATGTTTAGATGCTTTGTCAATATAACCGTTTTTAACTCTTCTCATATCAATAAACTTCTTCAAAGTATAGTATCATGCCTAAATATTGCATTTGTGAATGTCCTTCAAAATTATATTCTGTATAATACACATGTTTGTCCTCCATATGTGATGAATTCCTCTTGTTTCATATAGTGTACCAAAATGTTATGGTATTTGCAAAAAAACATAAACACAACAATTTCCCTACATAAAATCACTATTTTATCATTTTTCTTACTTTTCTTCACACCACCCTTTCATTACTTTCGTTACTATGCACAACACTCTTTCGTTACTTTGACATTTCCATTCACCCGTTTAGGGAGTATGCTAGTTATTTTGAAAATTATAAGACTAAGTTGGTAATTGTGAAACCAAACATGATTGTCAACAATAAAAAAAGACATGATAAAAAAAGGAATGTGCCTTCCTATGATCCTTTGGCATATAAAATATTTGCAAAGTTAGAGCGCAGATGTCAGCCTTTGAAAATTGACCACCAATGTTGAATCCATAGAAAACATTGCTATAAGTAGCAATATATTAAATGAAATATGTTTCATTAGGATCTTAAAGTTATGCATGAACTTTTTAAGCTCATTCTACATAATTATCCTATAACTATTTTAGGCTTGTCGAGGCAAATACCATCCCATATGAGTTTTCCATATAATATGTCGAGGAGAAGCATCTATAGCAGGAAAAATAGATAAGATAAAGGCGTTATATCCAGAAGTTAGAATAGCACCAAAGGCATCATTTGATCTAGCGTCAGTTGAACGAATAATATTAGATGCCCAAACCCACTAGGTGACCACCCAACAAAAGATACAGATCCATAGCTAGTTTATTAAGTAGTAGGATCGTACGTATATGAGTTATCCAACTAAGATTACTCAATGAAATTATATAGATATATCCATACATAAACTATCGATGAAAAACATGATATGGAAATTAAACTCAAAAGGGTATTGCTCGAAAGGGAATCCATTAATGTAAAAAAGATACGATAATGTCACAATTTGGGAAAGTTCATGGTAGATGGAAGAACATGTAGGTTCATGGTAGACGGAAATTAGTTTAAAAATAATAATCAAGCCAAGCAACAATTGAGAGTAGTATTTCAGTAGGATCATGGTAGGTGGGTATGTTGGTTCAATGATCTGAAAAGATATTTTAAAGACTATGGTTGAGTTTTAAAACATGATTTAAATTACCATTTAGGAATTGAATGAAAGAGGAAGAATTAATGATGAATCATAGCAGCCATGATAGTATATACAGATATGTAAATAAGCATAAAGAAACAACAAACCATAACAATAAAAGTTGATAATCAATTTCAGAAATATCGCCTACGTCTCTGGGCTTTGGTGTCAGTGGGTGAGGCTTTATTATTTGTATTAAAATATTCAAAAGTAAATTGTAAAAGTGAAAAATGGATTACAAACTGATCGGGTCAAGTTCTTCCAGATCTCAAGAACCCATCACAACTGACAGCACTAAAAACGGATGAACGAGGATCCCAGAAATGGCCCACAAAGTTGCTCTCCTCAATGGATTCCCTGCATAAAAATGGATTTGGCTTTGCAATTTTTCAACATTTCTCTATTCTTAACCTCCCTCCATGGACTCAATAACCTTTGGTTTATATAGGCTTTAATTTTTCAACAAACTCCCAACTTCCCCCCAAGATTTGGCCTCAAAAAGGGCTCAAGATCCTCTAAAAATGGATTAAATCTCCCAAAAATGGTTAAAAATCCATTAAAATATTTAATATATGGTTACAAACCCACTTTTGGGCTAATATATGGTCCAGCCCCTGATTCTTGGGCTCTTGGTCACCTGGGTGCCCTCCATGTGGTTTTGGTCTGGTGCGCTGGTCCTTAGCCTCCCCTGATCTTGGGCCCTCCTCGTATGCGGTGGCCATGTGTCTGCACCCTATTCCTCCATGTGAATAATCTATTTTAGCCTCGGTTTTGTAGCCCCTGGTTACGTACCATAGTCGGTGGGCCATCCCAACCGACCGAGCGTTAATCCCATGTATCTGTGCTAACCATTTCCTAGAGGTCATATTCTATGGACGTATGTGTATCAAACCGAAGGCTATACCCATAAACACCGTGCCAAAAAATATAATGCAGGTCATATGGAAGCAGTCGCATGGAAAAAATGTCGGGGGGCTGGGGCTATAACACCCCAGGTTGTGAACCCCCATTTTAAATAATGTATTGTTATAATGTTGAGAGGCATGAGTGCCCAAACAATTATTTAAAGGGCTAGTATGCCCAAGAAATGTAATGCTTTGATCATTATTAATAATAAACACATCATTGGTTGCTAGATGGACAAGGACTAGAGCTATAGGGGGCTATGATTCCACAAGAGAGGGGTATTGAGAGAATAAATGTTAATTACCTTTTTTCCTAAAGGGGGGAATCGGTTACGTGAGATTATTGGGGAGGCCAGGAGGTTCTTGATTTCCCCACGAACATACTTAAACCTACCCCTGGTCCGATTGTGGGGTTAGTCATTGGCTTGTCTGCTCCATCACCTTTGTGTTACCTCATTCTTACCCTCACACACTCCCATGCACTTACCTACCTCCTCCATCCATCCTCACTTGTGTACTGGTCTCGAGAAGGGGGACCAAATTGTGAAATAATTATCCATGGGATAGTTGGCTATAGTGGCCACTGGTGTGATCTAGTTGTGCCTTGAGGCTTGCATGTCTGAGATGAAGTAGCATGTGTCCAACATGGCTCACAACTTCATTTACTTAGAGTTTCGGCATTGAGATTATGGACTAGTTGCATTGGAGGCCTGAATAAGGAGAAGGACTGCCTGAGGGACTGCGTGGGAAAGAAAGGTGGAGGTCCGTTCTCTCGGGTGGTGCAAGATGGGTAGAAGAGATCTGGGTACTTGGATTGAAGTTAGTGTTGGGAAGCCTATGCGAGCTTGAGATATGACTTGTTTGGGAAGCCAAGTTTACTCTGGAACCGTCCTTCTGGATTCATAGCCTTGGCTTGGGGGTGATGTTGCTGTTGAGATTTGGGGTAGTAGTGTCTACGGTTGGGTGGAATGTCCTTAGTCTGCAGACATTTGGTGTCATCTTTCATAAAGATAAGTGCTCTCAGTTGTGATATTATTATCTATGTATGCATGTTTTTCCACTGTATATTTAATTATAGTTAATTGAACCTTTAAAACATGCATTCTTGCTGGATATTACTGTGCATGTTGTTAATTCTCTTATCTTATGCATCTTTAATAAATAAAGAAGGCATCAGTATGAGAAAGAAGTCTGAGGGTGGTCTTGCATGTAGCATACCCCAACCTGTGGCAGGTGGGGTATGTTACAGATTGTTATCAGATCCTCAATTTTAAACACCAGGCCAAGTTTGTTGGTCAGAGTCTCATGGTCATGATCGAACTCTGATTGTGAAATTGAAAATCTCAGGAGGAATGACGTTGCAGAAGCTACACAGGAGACAGAATATCATAGATCATCTGTAAGGGTTCGAAGGATCATGACCATTCCTTTTAAATTCAGGAGAGATCGCCACTGTAGGATCAGGAGAGATCCGAGATCGTTGGATTGGAGGATAGGTGAACATGGGTCATCTAATAAAAGGGAAGCAAGGTTAAGGTTGCGATCCTGAGTTCCCATTGGAGAGAGAGATAAATGACCATTAGGCATTGCAGGGAACCAAGTTGCATGGGAGTTAATTTCCCAAGGCGGTCCCACAATCCAAACCACGATTTCACCAAGGGGTTACGTGTCAACATTAGGAGAATTGTGGGGTGAAAAGTGGGTTACTCCAAACCGTCGATGCGCGCCCCCGCAAATTGAAAAGCATGCAGTGATGTGAGATGTTAGCACTCGAGCGATGAACCTTTGAAGAGATAAAGTAGTTGGGAACCGTTGATCTGTATAAGGAAACACGTCCACCGATCGCGTGCTTCGGATAAAACACTCTGGGAAAAAGTAAGCGAGGAGGGGGTTTGAAGTTTGAAACTTTTGAAAGATGAACAACCGAAAGGATCTTGGTCGTCGATCTGTTGAGAGCCACGCGTCACCAGATCCAGGGCTTCGGATAAAAGCCAGTGGGGAAAGATAAGTTTTGAAAACTGATATTTCTGAAACTTGAAGACTCGAAGGGATCTCAACCATTAATCTGCCAAGAGCCACGTGTCAGAAGATTGCGAGCTTCGCAATTTCTTTTTTTTTTAATGAAAAAGGTTGAATTTTGAGATCTCCGAAGTCTAGATCCTCTAAGTAAAAATAGTCGTCATATTGAGGAGGACACGTGGATTAGATCTATGAACTATGGGTGAAGAATCGAAGCGAGTCTTAGTCGTCTGATCTAAGAGGACACATGGTGACATATTGGCTAGTTCAGGAATTCGAGGTTCAGGAGAATTGGAAGTGTGCTAGTATGAAAATTCCCGACGTCTCGAAGATCGAAGAGCCGAAGTGGTGGAGCACAATTAAATCACTTGGAGGTGATGTGGACCCCATAATTCTGAAGTGACGTGGCTTACGGACGTCATTTGGGATGATGTGGACACATGGGATGTGTTCCACGTGTCAGTAAGATTTGAGTATTTGGAATATTGAAAAGTCGATTAGAACGTGACATGTGTGACCTTCCTGATTAGGCCACGTGTTCGCTTCCAGCATGACACCGTGTGGTGATAGATCATGCAGTCCAGATACTGGGCACTCTAGAGGGGAAAGATGTGAGATTTTGCGTTGGTTCAGAAACTCATGAAGGCCTGAATGTCATCGTACATACCGATCGTTGATTCCAGAAGACACACATCGAAGGATCGTCAATGTCGGGTGAAAGAACTCCAGGAGAAAGTGCAGAAGGGAAGTTTGAAACTTTTGAATCCAGAAGAGCCGAATTGATTCATAGTCCCTGATCTGTGCGAAGACATGCATCGCTAGATCATGAACTCTGGGTAAAAGCGTTACGGGAGGAGGCAAGCAACAAAAGTTGAGACTCCCGAATCACAGAGTCTCAAAGTGGATCTCGATTGTTGGTCGTGAAGGAGGATGAGGACCATTGATCTGGTCCTAGATGAAATTTACGAAGTCCCGAAGCTCTGGACAAGCACTTTTTCAGCTAAGCGCAGGGTCATGGCCATGGTCATATGAAGATTGAGAGCTAAAGGAAGGAGGGATAAGGGCCAAATCGGTTGTGTTCGAGACAGAAAGGTGATAAGGAAGGATTTAGCTGCAGTTTCTAGTCCTGGTCACCTGGGAAGGTGGTTCTAAAGAATCTCCTGCACAGGATGAAATTCTGTGTCAGCCAAGGATAACAAGACACTGTTATTTTCGGAGAATGGGGATATGGTGTCCATGAACAAAAAAAGAAAGAGACATGTAGCATGGTTTGTCATTTTTGTTTATCATATGCATAATTCTAACAAAATGGTCACTTGCACATTTTTCAAAATTAAGGGGCTTAAGAACATCAACTCGGGATGTGTATTGAGGGAATGGAAGAAGGTGAGGGAGCCTCTAGTCATGATAAGGTGACCGAAGGCCAAAATACCAGAGTTGGTAATGTAGAGACAGATTTCAATGGATGCAAGGGAAAAGGAGAGAAGGAAACATTAATAGAAATAGTAAGAAGCTTGAAGATGGAAGTTCAGAGCTACAAAGAAGACAATGAGAGACTGATGAGAGATAAAAGTCAGATAAATGCTCTAGTGTTTCAGATATTGAATCAATTCAAAAGTAAAATGAACAAGATATCGAACTCAACACAAGAGGAAAAAAAAAGGTGTCATGAAAGGAGAAATGATCGTGGAAGAGTTGGTTATTCTAGAAGTGATAGCAGAGCTCATGGACACCACTCACCTCCTTACTCAGAAAGAAATGTTTATGCATCGAATGATCCTGTAAGCAGTCTAGAGGTGTCCCCTATCAATAAAAAAAGAAGTTTGAAACTTCTGAAGCTTGAAGAGACGAAGCGATTCATAGTCGTCGATCTGTGTGAAGACATGCGTCACTAGATCATGAACTCCAGGTAAAAGCGTTCCGGGAGGAGGAAAGTGACAAAAGTTGAGACTCCGGAATCGCGGAGTCTCGAAGTGGATCTTGATCGTTGGTCATGAAGGAGGACGAGGACTGTTGATCTGGTCCTAGATGAAAGTTACGAAGTCTTGAATCTATGGACAAGCACTTTTTCATCTAAGCGCAGGGTCATGGCCATGGTCATATGTAGATTGAGTGATGAAGGAAGGAGGGATAAGGGATGAATTGGTTCTCTTCGAGATAGAAAGGTGCTAAGGAAGGATTTAGATATAGTTTCTCATCCTGGTCACCTGGGAAGGTGGTTTTAAGGAAGCGCCTGCGCAGGATGAAATTATGTGTCAGCCAAGGATAACAGGACACTGCTATTTTCAGAGAATGGGGATATGGTCTCCATGAACAAAAAAAAGAAAGAGACATGTAGCATGGTTTGGCAATTTTGTTTATCATATGCATAATTCTAACAAAATGGTCACTTGCACATTTTGCAGAATTAAGGGGCTTCAGCACATCAACTCAAGATGTGTATTGAGGAAATGGAAGAAGGCGAGGGAGCCTCTAGTCATGATAAGGAAGCCAAAGGCCAAAATACTAGAGTTGGTAATGCAGAGACAGATTCCAATGGGCGCAAGGGAAAAGGAGAGAAATAAACATTAATAGAAACGGTAAGAATATTGAATATGGAAGTTCAAAGCTACAAAGCAGACAATGAGAGACTGATGAGAGACAAAAGTTAGATAAATGCTCTAGTGTTGCAGATATTGAATCAGTTCGAAAGGAAAACGAACAAGGGATCGAACTCAAGACAAGAGGAAAAAGGCAGATGCCATGAAAGGAGAAATGATCATGGAAGAGTTGGTTATTCGAGAAGTGCTAGCAGAGCTTATGGACACCACTCACCTCCTTACTCAGAAAGAAATATTTATGCATTAAATGATCCTGTAAGCAGTCCAGAGGTGTCCCCTATCAGGAAACAAAGAAGGAAACAAGAGGTAAATAGTTTGCAAGGAGAGCTGAGGAAGCTCATGCCACCTTCCTTCGATGGTGAAAGAGAAAGGGAAGATGATGCCAAAGAATGGTTGCTTGGGATCCAGATATATTTTTAGTTTCATAATTATTCATCAAACATGGAAGCCAGGATTTCCACCTACCATTTACATGGGAAAGTTGCAGTGTGGTGGGACCAACTAAAGCAAGTGGATCATGTTAATTAAAGTAGGATCACTTGGAAACAGTTCAAGAAGTAATTCCATAAGGATTACCTCTCAGATCATTTCTTTGACAAGAAAATGCAGGAGTTCTTTGAACTCAGGTTGGGAAGCATGATTATGGCAGAGTATGAGAAGAAGTTCTTAGGATTGTTAAAATATGTCAGGTTCATTGGTGATGAGAAAGTGAAAATACAGAGATTTTGAAGTGGATTTCTAGCCTTTTATAAGGAAAAGATCAAGTATGATGAACCCAAGACCTTGACTGAGGCCATCAATAAAGCTAAATACTTGTATGAGCAAGGCCAAGGAAGATAATCCATGCAAAAATCTTGAAAGGACAAGAAAAATGAGAATTCTGATCATAGGAGGAAGGGATTCAAACCTCCCTTCAGTAGGAATGAGCCTAATATAAATAATCAAGATTAGTATGGTAAGGGAGATTTCAAGAAGGAAGATTCATTGGGAAAAAGGGAATACCACCAATCCAATGCTGGGGATGCAAGGAATATCACATGTACAAGGATTGCCCACACAGAAAAGACAGAGTGAAGACTGTGCACAACATCCAAGAGGCTACAACAATCGAAGATATGGGAAGAATCTATGCAGCTTTAAATGATCAACAAGCAGAGTACCAGTCCAATATGATCAAGGTGGAAGGTAAGATCATAAATCAACCTATTGCTATTTTGATTAATTCAGGAGCAAGTCATCGCTACATTGATCCTAAGATAGTGGATAGATTACATTTGGAGAAAAGTAAACTTGGAAAAGCAAGTTTAGTTTAGTTAGCCACTAGAACCAAAAGAAGAATCCATGATATGGTCAGAAGCTATTCCATAAGCCTTAATGGTGTGAATACTAGTACTCATCTAAATATCATACCATTGGGGTCTTATGATGTTATAATTAGGATGGATTGGTTGGAAAAGCATCATGTTGTACTAGATTTTCATAACAATACATTTACATGTCTTGATGGAAATGGAAAATAGGGCACTGTGAAAGGAGTTCCAAGACCCATCTCTATACGGGAGATTTCAGCCTTATAGCTGAAAAGATGTTTTAGAAAAGGATTCCAACTATATGCAACTCATGTGGAATATCCAGATAATACGAAGGGGCCAAGCCTTGAATATTTCTCGTTACTAAAGGAATTTGAGGATGTATTCCAAGAAATACTTGGATTTCCACCAAGAAGGTAGATAAACTTCTCAATTGATTTAGTGCCAGGAGCTTCCCCGGTTTCAAAAA
The DNA here is from genome assembly GCA_010110895.2 of Picea sitchensis. Taxonomy (NCBI): domain Eukaryota; kingdom Viridiplantae; phylum Streptophyta; class Pinopsida; order Pinales; family Pinaceae; genus Picea; species Picea sitchensis. The sequence continues at coordinate 14,975 of SNQJ01S0160139.1, forward strand.
CACCTTACAGAATGAGTACAACAGAGTTAAAAGAATCACAAATGCAGTTGGAGGAATTGTTGAAGAAAGGGTGCATACTTCCAAGTGTTTCACCTTAGGGAGCACCAGTACTTTTTGTCAAAAAAAAGGATGGAACCTTGAGGTTGTGTATTGAATTCCGACAACTGAACAAGTACACTATAAAAAACAAGTATCCACTACCCCGAATTGATGACCTCTTTCATAAGCTAAGAGGAGAAAAGATATTTTCAAAGATTGACCTGAGGGAAGGATACCATCACATAAGAATCAAGGAAGAAGACATTCATAAGACAACCTTTAGGACTAGGTATGGGCATTATGAATTTGTAGTGGTGCCATTTGGATTGACCAATGCACCAAATTTCTTCATGTGCTTAAGGAATGGAATATTCAGAAATTATATGGACAAGTTCGTCATAGTATTCTTGGATGATATACTTATATATTCTAAGTATGAAGAGGAGCATGGACATCACTTAAGATTGGTATTGCAAGTACTGAGAGAACATCAGTTGTATGCCAAGTTGAGTAAGTGTTCCTTTTATCAAAAGCACATCCATTACTTGGAACACATTATTTCAAAGCATGGCATAGTAGTAGATCCAGAGAGGATCGAAGCCATTAAAGAGTGGCCAACACCCAAAAATATGTCAGACGTCAGATATTATATGGGATTAGTTGGCTACTATAGAAGGTTCATAGTAGGTTTCTCTAAGATTGCTCATCCCATCACTTATCTGCAAAAGAAGGGAACTAAATTTAAATGGAGACTCAAGTGTGAAAATAATTTTAATATGTTGAAGGAATTAGTTACTAGTGCACCTGTGTTAAAGATTGTTGACCCAAATGAAATTTTTGTGGTATCTACAGATGCTTGTAAGGAAGGACTTGGGGGATTCCTCACGTAAAATGGACATGTCATTGGATATGAGTCCATAAATCTTAAGGAACATGAGAGGAACTATGCCATGCATGATTTGGAACTTGCTTCCATTGTTCACACCTTGAGGATATGGAAGCATTATCTCATGGAGAAGAAATTTGAATTAAGAACATACCACATTGGTCTGAAGTATATTTTTGAACACCCAAACTTGAATGCCAGGAAAACAACATGGATCAAATTTTTAAGTGAGTATGACTTTGATATCAAGCATATCAAGGTAAAGGAGAATAAAGTTGTTGATGCACTTAGTAGGAGAGTGCATCTCATGCATGCTACTGCTATCAGTATGCATCAATAAGACTTGAAGAGAAGAATTTTAGATGGTCTTGTTACAGATCAACATTACCTACAGGTAAAGGAAAAATCACAGCAAGGAGATGTAAAACAAAAAATAAAGGAGTATAAGATGAAGGAGATGGATTACTCATGCATAAAAATAGAATCTATATTCCTAGTTCCGGAGAACTAAGGAATGTGGTACTAAAGGAAATGCATGATGTTCCTTATGCTGGACATCCTAGTTACCAGAAAAAAATTACAGTAGTAAGAAGCCAGTTCTTTTGGCTAGGAATTAAAAAGGATGTTGTTGATTACATCGCTCGATGTATGGAATGTCAGAAGGTGAAGTCTTAACAAAGGCACCCAACAGGTTTGCTACAGCCATTTCCAATTACAAAGAATAAATGGGAAGTGATCCCCATGGATTTCATCATAGGATTACCTAGAACGAATAAGAAACAAGATTCAATCATGGTGGTGGTTGACAAATTAACAAAGGCTTATCATTTTGTACCTATGAATATAATGCATAGAACGACTAATATTGCAGAAATTTTCATGAAGGAAATTTCTAGGTTGCATGGGATACCTAGGACAATTGTCTCGGATAGATCTACAAAGTTTATCTCCAAATTGTGGAGGGGATTGTTTAAAGGATTTTTCACAAATCTAAACTTTAGCACAACACATCACCCCCAGAGAGATGGGAAAACATAGAGAGTCAATCGAATAATTGAAGACATGCTGAGAATGTATGTGATGGATAAGCCATGTAAGTGAGAAGATTACTTACACTTGGTTGAGTTTTCATATAACAATGGGTATCTAGCTTCATTGAGAATGATCCCATTTGAAGCCTTGTATGGTAGGAAATGAAATACTCCAGTGAGCTAGGACAACCCAACAGATAGAGTGGTACTTGGGCTAGAGTTGCTCAAGGACATGGAAGACCAGGTGGTCAAGATTAAGCAGAATTTAATGGTAGCTCATGATCGACATAAAGTTTATGTAGACAATAACAAGACATCTACATAATTTAAAGTAGGGGAGCATGTAATTTTGAAAGTGAAGCCCAATAAAATCTCTTTGAAATTGGGTAGTTGTACAAAGATGGCAGCAAGATTCTATGGTCCATTTGAAATATTGGACAGAATAGGGCCAGTTGCATACATGATTGCATTACCGGCTTCCATGAATGTGCATAATGTATTTCATGTATATTTACTAAAGAAATATGTACATGATTCAAGTAGAGATGGAGGGAGACTTTCAAATTCATCCAGCACGGGTATTGGAAAAAAAGGTAAAAATTCTCTGGAATCGAGTTATAGAGCTGGTAAAAGTTCAGTAGACTTGCTATGGTCCTGAAGATGCTACCTGGGAGCATGAAGATGCCATGCGGGTAGAGTACCCAAAATTTTTTGAATAAATTTGGGATTTTGATATCTATTTTGTATATGCACTGAGGACAGTGCCAAAATAAGGGGGAGGGGATGTAACACCCCAGGTTTTGAACCCCCATTTTAAATAATGTATTGTTACAATGCTGAGAGGCTTGAGTGCCCAAACAATTATTTAAAGGGCCAATATGCCCAAGAAATGTAATGATTTGATCATTATTAATAATAAACACATCGTTGGATGATAGACAGATAAGGAATAGCATTATAGGGGGCTATGATTCCACAAGAGAGGGGGCTTGGGAGGCTAAATGTTTATATATTAATTACCTTTTTTCCTAATGGGGGGAATCAGTTACGTGAGCTTCTTGGGGAGGCCAGGAGGTTCTTGATTTCCCCACGAACATACTTAAACCCACCCCTGGTCCGATTATGGGGTTGGTCATTGGATTGTCCACTTCATCACCTTTGTGTTACCTCATTCTTACCCTAACACACTCCCATGCACTTACCTACCTCCTCCATCCATCCTCACCTGTGTATTGGTCTCAGGAAGGGGGACCGAACTGCGAAAGAATTAGCCATGGGATATTTGGTTGTTGTGGCCGCTGGTGTGATCCAGTTGTGCCTTGAGGCCTGCATGTCTAAGATGTAGTGGCCTGTGTCTAGCATGGCTCACAACTGCGAGTCCTGAGAGTTCCAACATTGAGATTCTGGACCAGTTGCGCTAGAGGCCCGAATAAGGAGAAGGACTGCCTGCGGGACTTTGTGGCAGAGAAAGGTGGAGGTTCGTTCTCTCAGGTGGTGCAAGCTAGGTAGAATATATCTGGGTACTTGGATTGCTGTGAGTGTTGGGATCCCTATGAGATCTTGAGAGCTGACTAGTTTTGGAAGCCAAGTTCACTCTGGAACTGTCCTTTTGGATTCATATCCCTGGCTCAGCAGTGACGCTGCTGTTGAGATTTGGGGCAGTAGTGTCTATGGTTGGGTTTAACATCCTTGGTCTGCATCCAGTTGGTGTCATATTTCATAAAGATGAGCACTCTCCGTTGTGATATTATTATCTGTGTATGAATGTTTTTCCGATGTATATTTAATTATCGTTAATTGAATCTTTAGAACATGCATGCTTGTTTGATATTACTGTGCATGTCATTAATTATCTTATATTATGCATCTTTAATAAATAAAGAAGGTATTGGTATGAGAAAGAAGTGTAAGGGTGGGATTGCAGGTAGCATACCCTAGCCTGTGGCTAGAGGGGTATGTTACACGGGCCTAGCCCCAACCCTTAACTCCACTGACAGATTACACATATCAGTTTAAATAATATTTTGAAACTATGGTTTACAAGAAGTATTGTGAGTGGGCTAGTAGCCTGACTTTTCCAAGTCTTTCACCACATAGACTGGAGGTCACGGGTTCGACTCCCTGGAAGTCCAAACAATTTTTTCCAAAACTGCTAACCAATGGAGGGGTGCCATGTGGAATCTGAATACTGGGACACGTGGCACCATACTATTAGCCCACATACATGCCATGTGTCAGACTATGATTCATCCATATGTATGCTACATGTCTGCCCAGTTAGCATCCATTATACCTACAATGTCACTATACTTTTTTACCTCATGTACAGTTAGCTTCCACGTCATCAATGTATGGACTGTATGGACTGTACAGTCAACAATTTTTTCCTCTTTGAAAAAACAAACAGACCACGATATATCTCGTATACAGTGTCTGTTTGAGCCCATTCAAGTTGCGTTGGGTTCGTATCGACGAGGCCTACACACATGTCCATTTTGAAGCCATTCTGAGAAATTTTAGTTTTAGGCCTTCCTGGATCCATTTTGGTTCCTCGATCCATTCTCGATCATTCAGGTAGGTTGTTAATGTGGGCAAGTAAAAAATAATGTTTGCACATTCCCAGAAGGTGTCTTCTATCATTTCTTAATGCATATAACACTTTGAGAGTCATAATACAAAACCCTCAATCCGATAAAGACAATAATCCTCAATAAGTTTATACAAGTATACAAGGCATCACATCATTTATCTCACAGGGATAAAATAATAATATTTAATGAGATGGTTCAAATTACTCATTTATATTTTAGAAGCTATAAATATCAATATCTATATTTATAAGTTAATATTCACATATAACCCTCTAAATAATGTCAATATTTCATTAATGAGGACTACAATTATCACACATAATTGGTCCTAGAGTATGACCTGAAACTACTCTACTTGGATAAGAGCCCATCTTTGTCGAATGTAAGGAAACTTGTTAATGGTCCAAGACCCAGAGGCATATGGAAGTAGTAAAATGTTGCCTCCTTATGGAACACCATCAGGTCATTCCAAGTGGCGTGACTTTCATTGAATAAGGTGATGAATTAGCCTGCATGCACAGATAATACCCACTTATGTATATCCCCATTGCTAGTTGACAATTGAATTATGATAGGTTTTCCCACTATATAAAAAAAATTATTGTGCACAATATTTTGGTCACAATGAAAAAGGCCTAGACTAGAGAGAAAAAATGTGATTTTATCCCATCCCAACCTACACATCTCATTGTAGTTGTAGAAAACAAATAAAATTAGATCATCACCAAAGAAATTACTATTAACAAGTTATTATGATGATGTCGAGGAACAAAATACAAATACATATGCATTAATTCACTATGTTTGGGTACAGATGGTATGGAGAAGAGTAGAAATAAGACATTTATCATTACTAAATTAGTTTTATAACTTTTAGATGATTTGGCGAGATGACGTTTGTTTATCTAGTTGCAAGGTAAAAACTCTCAATATTAAAATAAGTGTCATCTAGGTTAGAAAATTGGTAGTTGGATGGAAGAAAAGTAATCCATATAGTGACAGTTATATCCAAACTTTCTATCTTTATTGATCATGACTCTCCTTTCCCAATCATCAAGAGATACATGTTATTTAGAGATTTATTGACTTCTATAACTCAAAATGAAGGGGTTCCTATCCATCAAACAAATATGTATCAAGTATAAATAAAAGGTTTCAAAACGATGGAATCAATGGATTTAATAACAACCCCAAGTTAGCTACAAATTCAAAGTGTAGTGCAACAGAGTATCACATAAGATGAGGTATGTGTGCTAACGCATACGAGGTATTCACTTTGGGGGTAGGAATCATTAGAAAACATAAGAATGAGTGTAAACCATACTATAAACTACAATAGAATTTCTTCAATGGAGTCCAAGCATACATTGATATGTTGGGAAGGAATCTCTAATAGATGAAATATAATTTTTGAAAAAAAAAAAAAACTGCTAGGTAACCTATGAGTTAGTAACTGGCATATTGGTAAATGGATCATGTATGTTACTAACCATAGAAACGATAAGCCTAGTTCTAATTTCTAAATGCAGGAATCAATATTGAAAGACAAAGGACATCCCTATAATGTCTATATTAAGAACCCCAAAACGGAATTTAATGTATGATACGTGAGTGTATTTATTGAAAGAATTTTTCAACCTTAAAAAAATATCGATCTCCAGAAGATGACTTGTAGAATATTTTTATTTTTTTGATGTTGGTTCCTATAGTACAAAATTCCCAAAAGATTTATTTTTATTTCCATGGATATGGATCAATAACACCAAATAAAATCTATGATGAGTTGATTTTCGAAAGGCATTAAAATTCTCAAAATCACAATTTTATTTTTTTAAATAATGCATTTAAAATACACGAATACATTGCACATCACAAATTTTCTTAGTAGCTTTACTTAGACACTGTACAAGTTGGTTTACAATTGAAAAAATACTTAAGTCCTTATCAAAGAAACTAATTATAATACCTTATGATTATAAATGTTATGAAACCAAGGAGTGCTTTGGATGTTTGTCATCATTATTCATAGAAAGTGATTCATATCTATACAAGATAGCATAATCATATATGTTTATAAAACCACAATGACAAAACAGACCAATTATTAGTTATTGTACACTCATAAAAAGTTTATTACTCAATTATACATGGATGAGGAAAACATGTAAGCTTGGTGAAAATGTATTCACATGTAAGTGATACCACCCAAAGACTATAATGAGGAATGAGGTAAAGTCCC
>SNQJ01S0160140.1:0-20006 GCA_010110895.2 Picea sitchensis
CTTCTAGTTATGGCCTGGCTACATGCTTGAACAATACCATTCAGGTTTTTTACCTTTCCTTTCAGCATGAATTCAGTTGTTTTATTCAGTTCAGGGAAGGGAGATCCTCCTCTCTTCTTCTGAATTATGTCATATTAGTAACTATAAAACCAAATGGTACAACTGCGTTGAGGTAGAAACCTCCCTCGTTTTTCAAATCTGCTTGCAGATATTCATGAAAAGTGTCTTCTGTCATTCCGAAAGAGACCATGCTCTTTGAAATCTCCTAAGCCTCTGTTAGTAATTCCATTATTTTCTTCATATTCTTTTCCACATAGACTCGGGCTAATGTGAAAAGGATTTTCGATCCTTTTAATTTTTCTGCAGATGTGGTAGGCCCGATCATTGCTAAAGGACTATAAATTACTGGAAGGGGCATTAAAGCTTCCTCCAATTCTTTGATTCTCTCCTTTAACCTGGCATTCTCCACTTCAAGGCCTTCAATAGAATTTTCTAGAGCATCTCCAGTTACACGGTGTATCTGGGAAATTTGGGAAGGCCGCATGTTCCATAGGTTAATCTCTGAACGAGATTTCCCCTTCTTATTCTTTACATCTCTTTTCTCAATAATCAATTTTTTGGATTTGTTGTCAAAAACAATGCTCTGAAATGAAAAAGAATCTTCTTCATCGAAGGTCTTGGTCTCAATTATTTCCATCTAAGGGTTTTGGTAAGCCATGTTCTCTAGCTAGTCGATGTTGGGTAACACTTTATCGATGTCAATTTCGAGTTCCATATCCTTGAGGGAGAGGTCATGGATATCAATTTCTCCTCGAGGTCCCTCCTCTTCTTGCACAATTTTTTTTCATTTCTTCCTCAAGGGATGTTTATGAGAACTTTCAATTTTGCAGGCAGGAGGGTGCTTATATCCTCCTCCACCTAAAGAACTATGGGTGACTTTCTTACTTGGGTAGGCAATTGGAGCGCTGCTCTGAGATGTTGTACTCTTTGGTGTGACAATAAGGGATTGGGCACTTTTCTCACCTAGACCTTTTACTCTCTTCTTGTATGACTCATTGGTGTTGAGTATTGTCTCCATGTCATCGGTGTCATGAGCAGGAGTGCATGAGGCATTGTCTCCATACTCATTAAGAATGGTGTTAATGAAAGAATTGTTGAAACCAATAATCAATATATGTTCTACAAAATACCACTAGGGTTGAACCCTTTTAATTTTTCAGAGTATTTAAATTGAGGTTGTGGAAGTGGCACACGAATTCATTAGTCTTGTTCATATTTCTGAATATGAAATCCCTGACTTTCTAAGGAAGAGGTATGAATTTTTTTTTTCTCTTTTTATGGAAAAAATGCAACTAGTAGGTGTACTTCCTTGCTATCTCAACAACAAACATTTTGTCAGATATGTGGCATAGAAGGAAGAAAGAATTTTATTTGGATCCAAAAATCCTTATAACATTATAATTGTCCATTTGTTTTATTTTCTCCTTCCTATCTGGGAATTTACTCGCTTGGTCAAACATCTGGGGAGAGTTTTTTCCAAACAATAATTCTTTAATAACTGAGACAAAATCATTAACGACTTCATAAAAATGTTGGTAGGCCTCGTGCCTCCACAATGTTTGATACCAAAAGGTTATTGGGTTGAATTCACAGTTTACCTTCTTGCAGACAGATAATCTCAGGAACTAACAACAATGCGCTATCACGAAAACCAAATAAGATGACATAAATAATTTCTTCTCCTTCTTGTATTGCACCAATTGGGAATATATTTCAATGGAAATCAACTTACCCCAATCGAAGATGGCATGTTCCTTGACCATAAAATAAAGACTGTAAATAATCATCTGGGAGATGTTGGTCATGGTTTCCTGTCCTGTTATCCTCGTAAAAAGACATGCAATTTCCTAGAAGGGATTTTTAAATGAGCCAACTTGCAATATTGTGATGTCCTTGGGGATGACCACTAGGTTCTCTAGGAATTCAGGTAAGAGGTTGAGTCAATTTTCATGCTTTTTTAAGAACTCCCTGCAGTCTTCAGCTTTGAAAGTGAGCATTGGCTTGGGAAGCCTCAACATCTTACGAAAAAAATAAGGTGACAGAGATATAGGGGAATGATCCCGCAACTGGATGATCTGCTAAATTGGAATGTATTTATAAGCGCACCAGGTGACCAACTCCTTACAATCAAAAACTTCTGGGACACACCCTATGCGCACAATTCTAGATGTCTAGATTATTTCCTTATGGGAAAAAGGGGATGAATAATAGGAATATTCTCTGGACTACTGAAAGCTATGATCCTCGTGCCCAAAAATATTCAGTGTATCTCCACAAAACTATTGTCGAGTTGCCATAAGTCGACGACAATGCTCCCTTGCTCCAAATTATATTAGTAATGAACATTGAAGGAAGATGATATAATCCTTCGTAAATCCTGTTTTAATGTGCTTTAATAGGAGGTCTCCTTGAGCCTTTCTCTTATTAGTGACCATCAATTTGAATCTGTATGGTAAGTTATTATCATTAAAATCATAGTAAATGTGCATTGGTAAAGGCGTGAGGGTGGCGGGGATGGACGAGGGAAATATGTGACTTGATATTTTTGTGAACCTAGGAACCCACAAACCTGAGAGCCTGTGATGGTATGAGGTGCGAAATTTAGCTAAGTGTGGGACGACGCGATGGTCAGATGGATTCATGTAGGAGGAATGAAACTTAGGAAGTTCGTGGAATTCATGGATCGAAATGTAGATCACATAATTCTTTGGTGCAATGTGTCTATAATGGAACACGAGAACATGAAAGCTCGATCTCGTCAACCCAGGAACCCACGATCGTAGAATCGACTATGTATGGAACAACATGATGCTCACTCGGACTCGTGATGTGAATTTGTAGATGGAGGTGAGAAATTGTAAGTATTCGAACCCAGGAACCCATGGTCTAAAATGAGACTAAGTGTTAGAACTAGAAAGGAATAGTAAGAGGGAAAAAATGGGTAAGTTTAGAAGGGGACAAAGAAAGGGAGAAAATAATTCGGGAGAATAGAAAAGGGGAGGGAACTTTTTGGAAGCGGGAAATGACCTGAAAAATAGGCTCCAACTATGGGATGATGACCCCCTATGGGTTGTCAAGAATCCAAAATTTCTCGTGACTATGTGCTTCCTCCCATTGGGTTATGGAGTCATATTAAGAATATACAAACTAGAAATAAAATTATGTACAATGAGAATGAAAAGTTCTAGGAGAAGAAATCTTTCAGATGTTTCCCGTTGACAGGAAGCATTAACCTTTTTCCTTTCATGTCTTGGAGCATATATGAGTTGAATCCCAATATATTTTCATTGACATAGGGTCCAATCCAGAGTGCTTCGAACTTCATGTGCATGGATGACTTTTCCTTGGGTTTGTTCCAAAGTAGTACCAATTCTCCCTTTTGAAAGTTCTTCATAATTGTGCTTTGACTAAAATAGTTTTTGACGATTTGTTGTTTTTGAGAATTCTGGTTCAGGGCTTTGCTTTGATCCTCCTCCAGCTTTAGCAATTGATTGATCCTTTTTGGAATAGGTGAAGTGTCATTCGTATCTTCAGTATTAACCACGGATATCAATGTATTAAGCTCGAGGTTAATTTGATTTTTTTCTTCTTTCCCATAGAACAATAGATAAAGAGTCATCACAGTACTATCTTTTGGGGTTTTCTTGCTTTCCCATAATGATTTTGTCAGCTTCAAGTGCCAATTTATTTGGTTTCCATCAACAATTTTCTTCAATATTTGCACAAATGTTTTGTTTCTGGATTCGGGGAGGCCATTTCCTTGTGGATAATAATTTGAATACTGACCCATAATGATCCCATATTGTCTGCAAAACTCCGTGAATTTTGACCCAATGAAGATCAAACCATTGTCTATGATAAATTTATCAGGGACACCAAACCTCGACAAAATGTTTTCTTTGAGTAATCCAATCATTTCGTTAGCATCATCCTTCTTCAATGCCACCACTTCTGGCCATTTTGTGAAATAATAACTAGTTGTTAGAATGTACATGTGCCCTTTTCTAGATTTCAGATTAATCGACCCAATGACATCAAGTCCCCATTGGGAAAATGGTTTTTCCACCACAATCGGTTGCAGAGGCATCATAACTTTATTCATTTTTCTTGAGAACTACTAGCATGACAAACATCTCCTTATTGTGGCATACGAGTCCCTGAATATTTACATCTAGTAGAATCCCACTCTGATTATTTTGTGAGCAATTGCAGTGGGTTCAAAGTGTCCACCGCATATTCCCTCATGGAATTATTTGATCAGTGTTGGAGCTGTTGGGTGTGTGTTATATTCTTTGCACGAGTAGTAGCGTCTGAGCGTTTGCGCAAGGCATGCAGGGGGGTTAGAGGGGTGGAGCCCCCCACGCAGGGGTTCGGGGGCAGCGCCCCCGATTTGTTTTTTTTCAGGACGACATATTTCTGGGACCACATGATATTAGGTGGTTTCTTGGCACATGGTTTTTTGTCGATGGTTTTCTATTTCCGGTTAAAAAATTAGGGTTTTAGACTAATCCAGGTCATTGGGTTAGGGTTTTGGATGTCGCTGGCTCCTATATGTATATTGTATTGTAAACAATGTAACACAATGTATGAATATAATATTTGTTGGTTTTCCCGGTTTGGGTTTCCAGGTGAAAAATCTCTGTGTAATGTTTGTATTTGCCATTGTATATTTTCTGTTATTTTCTGAATATCAGTTTGCAGTAGATATTGTACAAGGTTAGAATCTACATTTGGTATCAGAGATTTATTGGCTTCAAGGGGACGCCTTTGTCGTCAAGGGTTTGGCTCGGGACTGTGATAAGCCTTGTTATAGTGGGAGATCTGCGGTATTGTTTTTCAAGTGAAAAGAAATGGCAAGCAATTCAAATATGGAGATCGAGAAGTTTAATGGGAAAAGATTTGAGCCGTGGAAGCTCAATATGGAGGATCTTTTGGTGGACAGAGATCAGTGGATCGCGGTAGATCCATGTACGACACCTACAGGAATTTCTGAAGATGACTGGAAAAAGACGGATCAGAAGGAAAAGAGCACAATTCGACTGTGTCTCTCCGATTCAGTATTACTGAATGTGTCATAGGAAGCTACAACCAAAGATTTATTGGAAAAGTTGGGGAAGTTGTATCAGTCTAAGTCCCTGGTAAATAAACTATTTCTGAGAAAGAATTTTTATAACTTGAGGATGAGAGATGGAGACTCGGTGGCAGAGCATTTGAATGCCTTCAATACTGTGGTAAGTCAGTTAGTATATGTTGATATTAAAATTTCAGATGAAGATAAATGTATCGGTTTGTTGTGTTCTTTGCAGGACTCGTGGGATAGATGCAGTTGTAGCCATAGGTAGTATACAACTTCTTTGAAGTTTGAAAGTGGTCTCATCTTGTTGTGGGAGGAGATGAGATGAAGAATATGGAAGGACATAACACTGGGGCAGCATTATTTGCAAGGGGGCGTTCCCAGGAAAGAAATAAATGTTCTCAAGTCTGAGGCCAGATCTAAATCTCACAGAAGTTTGGAAAATTATGTTGGAGGTGTGGAAAAGAAGGGCACTAAAGAAGCGGTGTAGATCAAAGTTGAGAAAAAGAGAGGGATCACGAGTCTTCTTCTACAAAAGAAAGACCTCCAAGGAAGAAGGAGGGATGTGTGCCAGCTCTTCAAGCACACATCTTGAGATTATGAGGCATGTTTGATTGACTCTGGTGCATCTTTCATATGACTCCCATAGGGGTAGTTATGTAATTATAGAAAATTATAGTGGAGGTATTTTCTTAGGTAATGATTCGATAACTAGAATCATAGGAAAAGGAAGAGTCAAGTTGAGACTCATAGATGGAAGGATTAGAAAACTGCATGGTGTTCTACATCAGGTATGGCCAGTAATTTGATTTCTATAAGCAAAATGGAAGATCTTTGGGGTAAAACAATTTTTTGAAAAGGAACTTGTAGGATGGTTCAAGAACAATGGTGTTGATGAGGGAAATTCGGTGTGGAACTACATGGTACTAGGAAGCACTACTAGTGATGGGTGTAGTAGCTCCATTGTTCCCGATATTGAGTTGAAGAAGAAAGAACTCCCTACAGTCTGGAGAAAAGGTTATGTTGTATCATCAAAGCCCAGGAATATTGGAGAGAAGGGTCTTCGACTACTACAGTAAGGTATGGTTGAAAGGTATGTCTAATTTCTCTCACGGATTTTGATTCCATGAACATTGTATATAGAGGCGAGGTGGGTAAAGATTCCCCTCTGAATTGCAACAAAAGGGGAAGAAGAATTTCTGACCTAGTTCAGGTGATGTTTTGGACTGTGTAGGTCCCATCATTGAAAAATCTATATATAATCTCATTTATAGATGACTTCGAGGAAAACTTGGATATATTTCTCAGGAAAATATAAAGTCTTTGATAGATTTAAAGAGTTTAAGGCTCTTGTTGAGAATCCAGCAATGAATTAAAGGTGTTAGGAGACCCAGAATAATGGTAGGAAGTTAGAATGAATTTAAAATTACATAGAAGTGTGGTATATAGCAAAGGAAAGAAGACAAAATCCATATACACACCTCAGTGGAATGGAGTTAGAAAGGATGAATGGGGCGTTGATGGAAAAAGCAAGGTGCATGCTTTCAGTGGAGTGTCAGGGATAGGGGAAAGAATTACAGAGGCTGAGAGAAATTGATGCTTGCATGTTATTTGGTCAGCAGATCACCCTCATCGACATTGGGTGACAAGACTCCACAGAGGTATGGATTTTAAAGAGCAATTCTCTCACACATCTTAAGGTGCTGACTGCAGGTAAGCATGTTTCATGTTCCCAAGGAAAATAGGAGTAAACTAGAATAAGAAATTTGAAAAATGTATCTTTATTGGATAAAGATGGTCTCAAAGGTTTATAAGCTTTGGAACCGAAACTAAGAAGGTAGTGTATAAATAGGAGATGTGGTATTTAAGAAATGAAGGATGTTGTTAAATAGAGAGTCCTACCAAGTAAGGAAGAACGGAGAAGATAGAGTTTCATTTAAAGAATGATGAAGCAAACTCTCTGAGGAAGAACATGAATCCCGAGGAAGAAGGAGATCCTCATGCTCGGTGTTGGGGAGATCGGATCAAGAAATAAGACTACCAGAAAGGTATAGTCCATCGATTTTCGTTCAAATTTTTCTTTGTCTAATGGAGTAGTGATCCCTAGAAGTATTAGGAGGCTGATTGGATTGAGCAGCAAATCTATGGAAAAGGGCCATGGAAGAAGAAATGGCATCTTTGGATAAGAATGAGGCTTGGGATCTAGTGGAATTTTCAAATGGAATAAATACCATTGGAAACAAATCGGTATTTAAAATAGTTTGAATCTGAGAAAAGAAAGTGGAGAAATACAAAGCTCGATTAGTAGCCAAGGGTTATTAAGCATGTTGGGGGAATTGATTTTGGTGAGATTTTTTTCTCACATTTGCCAAAGTTAACCTCTATAAGACTTCTATTATACATTTGTTCTTTGGATTTGATTTTGAAATAGAGACATATGGATCTTTGAAGACATCATTCTGCATGGGAGTTTGGAAGAGAAAATATTTATGAAGCAACCAGGAGGTTATGATGTGAAAGGAAGGAAAGGTATGCAAGATGAAAGAATCCCTGTATGGTTTAAAACAATCACACCAAGGATGTAGTATCAAAATTTGATATATCTTTGGAGCTTGGCTACAAAGAAGCAAAGAAGGATCAACGTGTGTATTCCTAAACTAGTGGTGATCATTTGATTTATTTGGTCTTGTATGTGGATGACATGTTGTTGATAGGAAGCAACAAGGAGATTATCAAGATGTGAAAACTTCGATTGTCCTCTAAATTTAGCATGAAGGATCTTGGTGCTTAATTTCATTTAGGCATGGAAATTAAAAGAGATTGAAAAAGGAGGAAACTCACAGTTGTCGAGGAAGACAATTGAGACAATATTTGGAGGTTTAAATCACGATGAGATAATAGAATTGGTTAAGGTTCCTATTCATGTTAGTGCAAAGTTATGTGGATCGATGTCCCAAGACACATGAAGAAAGGAGGACATGTCTCATGTTCCATATCTGCGTGAAGTTAGCTGATTTGATGTATGGAATGGTCTATACTAGACCCGACATTGCATCTGATGGGAGTTTTGAGCAGATATATGTCAAACAGGGAAGGAGCATTGGATAGCAGGAAACAGGGTCTTTGGTATTTGTGTGGCACTAGCTATGGATTGTGCTACAAAGGAGGACCTAGATTGGATAGAGTGTTGTACATAAATGACTTTTTGGATGCACCGGGGAATTTGGATCATTAGGAATCCACAAGTGGGTATGTGTTTAACACATTTGGAGAGGGAGCAATAAGTTGGATAGGCAAAAGGCGGTTTGTAGTGGCACTTTCAACCTCCTGAGGAATCACGGAATCATGGCGATACTCATGCAGTAAGGAAATGATGTAGTTCAAAGATTGTGTTCAGGTATTGGGTTGTTACAGCAAGCTGTAAGGATAAGTGTGGCAGGTGAGAGTGCAATTTCCTAGCAGCAAAGAACGCCACTGCTTATCATTCAAAGATAAAGCGTTGATGTCCAATATCACTTTGTAAGAGACATGATTGAAGAAAAGAAAGTATATCGCGTTGGTGGACACTTTGAAGAATGTTGATTCATTAACAAAATCTGTGAGCATTGAGCAGTTCTCTTGGTGTAGAGGATCCATGGGCATTGTTGCCCTATATTGTTGACTATGTAACCCTATAACCTTGTGTGCAAGAAAACAACAACAAGTGGGAGAATGTTGGGTATGTGTTATATTCTTTTGCCTTGCCGGTAGTAGGCGATGCGAGCATCTGCCCGAGGCGGGGGAGTTAGAGGGGGACGCCGGAGGCCCCTCGGGGGTGGAGCCACCAGCGTGGGGGTTTGGGGGAAGCTTACCCGTTTTTCGAGGAATGACATATTTGGGGACCCATGATATTGGTGGCAACATGGTTTTTTGCCAATGGTTTTCTATTTCATGTTAAGGAATCAAGGTTGTTGACTTATTCGGGTCATTGGATTAGGGTTTTGGATGTCGGTGGCTCCTATATGGCATATTGTATTGTAAACAATGTAACACAATGTATGAATATATTATATGTTAGTTTTCAGGTTTAGGTTCAATTGAAAAATCTACATGTAATGTTTGTATTTGCCATTTATGCTTTACATTCTTTTATGAATATCAGTTTGCAATAGATATTGGCTAGGGTTAGAATTTACAGGAGCTTGATTCTCATCAACACATATCAGTAGTATACCATCAAAATTTCTTACAGCTTCTTAGTAAACAATCAATACATATTGGTTCTCCTTCATATAGAGTGTATTTCACTCCTTGGAACTCATTTTAATAGGGAATTACCCATATCTTAAATAGAATATGATATCTCAGTACCATTACGAGATGGAGTTAATGGTTCCCCAACTAAGATTGAAATCATTCCATCAACCGAATCTTCATTCGCAATGATCTTGCATAATCCTTGTCCTTTTATTTCCTTCAATGGTTTGATCTTGATATCATACTCTTGAATTTTCATGCTGAGTTGGCCTATTTTCCAGCCCCTCAATTTGTTTTTTAGAACATGCAGACTGAGGACGAGGGGATGTAGGAAATAACATGAGATTTTATTATATAATTCTGAAAGTGTGCCACAACTTTAATGAGAGCCCAATCCTATTTCTCGAGTTCTGAATAACTCAACTCATAGTCGTGTAAATTTTTTCTCATAAAGTTGATGTGGAGATCTAGCTTCGTTAATTTTTAAGTGAGAGACCCGGTGCGACAACTACCTCATGAAAATGAATAGATGATGAAATAATTTTGAAAATATGGACTAATGAGGATAGGAGTGGTGGTGATGGCCCCCTTGATCTTGTTTAATGATTCTCGAGCATCTGTTGTCCAGCAAAGCTCACGCTCTTTTTCGACAACAATTGATGGGTTTTACGATTTGCTTAGCGTAATGGGGACAAATCTTCAAACAAAACTAATTTTCCCAAATAATGAATGGACTCCCTTATTTGATGTGGGAGGTTGGATTTCATTAGTGCTTTAACTCTTCTAGAGTCAATGTAAATCTGATTTTCCTTGCATACATGTATTTATATCTTGCAGCAGTCACAACAAACAAGCATTCATTTGGGTTGAGAGAGATGTTGTATGACCTAAATATTTCAAACAATTTTTCTTAAATGATGGATTTGATCCTCCCTTTTGCTTGTAAATGAAGGATGTGATCCTCCCTTTTGCTTGAATTCACTATCAAGTCATCTTGGTAGTCTTCCATGAACATTCCTATCAATTCATTGAATGCATGGTCCATGTCTCTTTCGAACGTAACTCCAACATTATTCAAGATGAAGGTAATTATAACATAAGCATATGTTTCCCATGGTCTGATAAATGATTTTTTTTATATATATTCCTCATAGACTAAAACTTTTTTATATACATAGAAACCATCCAACATAGACATGTATTTCAATCCCATAACTTGTTGCAACAAAAACTCCATGTTGGGCAACGAAAAATTATCTTTTATGCTTTCCTTGTTAAGATCTTTGAAGTCGATGCACATTCGTATTTCCCTAGTCTTCCTCCTGACAATCACTGGATTTGAAAGCCAGTATGAATGTTTGATGGGATATATTATCCCTGCATTCTTTAAATTTTCCAACTCAATTTTACCAAAGGTTTCATCTTCAGATTCATCATTCTTATTTTTTGTTTCACCAGTTTGGCTTCTTCCCTCAAAGGAATGACATGATGGAATATCATTTTTTCATAAGCCTTTAAGTCGTCATAGGTACAAGAAAATAAATCAATATATTCCTTTAATAAGGCGACATATTGATCAAATTCTTCGAGGGTGCAATCGATTCCCAAATTGACATGGGGACTGGTCCATTCTAATATTGACTTTTCTTGTCTCTTGCGCCTTTCGAACTGAAACCTCTTCAAAACGATTCTTGACATGATCATATTTTGTGAACAAAGATTCATCTTGTATGTAGTATTTAGGGATGAAAATCGCTTTATCATCTTCTTCTTCATCGTCATTTTATCATCTTCTTCTTGCAAGTACTCAATATTATCGAGCACATATGGCATGAAGGCCTTTTCCACCTTGAAAGATTTTTTTCTCAGGATATCATCTAGATATGATAATGAAGATGCCAAAGCTATCAAATCGGCCTTATGATTCTTATTCCTTAGAATGAAATAAATATTGAATGGGATGAAAGATTCCATCAATTCATTAACTCTTTTGAAATACAGTTTAAGTCTTTCATTTTTTATTTTGTATTTTCGGGTAACCTGTTTGATGACCAAATATGAATCTCCAGTCACAATGATATGTTCTATTTTCATTCCTTGTGTGAGGATCATCCCCTAGATTAAAGATTCATATTATGTCTCATTATTCGCGCATGGAAATTCCAGTTTTACATCATGAGGATGTGTTATGTTATCTAGTCTTATGAGAACAATTCCAACTCCATTCCCTGATTTAAAGTATGCTCCATCGAATGGCATTCTCCAGTGGCCTTCAAATACACATTTTGGGACCTACAAGTCTTGAAATCATTATAGTTTTCCATTATGCTCCATGTCCATGATGGCATAGTCTCTGATCCCAACATCTACGTAGTATTCCATTAATTCATTATCCTTCTTCTTGAAGGAGAAAGGTTTTTTGGGCTCTCATGGTACTTTAATCATTTATCCCTCCTTTCCCGGTAGCATCATAAAACTACCATCGTTCATTATATATCGACCAATCATGGAGCTCCAATATTTTCCTAGCACAACCCCATATGCTAGAGGCGGGTCTACCAAAATAGCATTAAAAACCATGTTGGTATGGGGAGATGTTATAATCCATGCATAAAAATCCTTGATTTCTCATTATGCTGGCACTTTTCTCGAATCGATGGCATATATGCTCTCACTAGTTTCATAATATTTAGTGCATCTCATGCCCAATGCTTCCATGACCGTGAGTGGAATTATATTATTTGTCGCACCAATATCAACTAAACAGTTGTGTAATGTGTTGGAACATTTGTAAACATATAACTTTGAGTTTTAAAACAAAACATTTTTGGTCAAATCGTAACAAGGCGCATGTGATAATCATCGTTGATGAAGTTCCTCAATTTTTTATCAGACGATCCCAAGCTCTTCAAAGTCATGGAGCCGCCTAATTATTAAGTAATCAAATCACTAAAGGTCACTTCAGAGCTTGACACTTCAGGAATTTCAACAAGTCATGAATTTAAAAACACTGAAACCCGAAAGAATTCGTTATCACTCTTTCTTAAAATTTCAAAGAACACGAGGCATAACACATGTCTATTTTTCAAGTCTACCCTGGGTTGACATGTGGCATCCATTTGTGGAATTTTCCTCCAAAGATTCATACAAATCTAAGAACATGTGGCACTCCCTAATATTGACACATCATTTAAAATGACGTCACCCTCGACACGTCACTGCGGGTAACAACCATTCGGAAATATAATGACAAGCTAAATTGCAAATCCACAAAGAAACCAAATCTCAAAATATTAATCTTAATTAGTTAAGTTAATCTCGGTTAAAACATAGTTAATAAATTCACACTTTAGAAGTTCAGATGTTTATCATCCATCACATCTTGAAATCCCGAAGTCCGAACTTCTGAAACACTTCAAACTTAAACGAGGTTAATTAAAGCTAAAAAATTATTATCCAATAACTAATCATTTCGCGGTTTTAGGTTTCGGGGATTCTATCTCGAGCTACTATTAAAACTCCCGAAGTCCGAATACCCAAAAACACTTAAATTTAAACATGATTAATTAATGTTTTAAACAAGATTATCTTGAAATTTATCTTTCGTGAATTTTTTATTAAGATATTTTCTAACCCGTTTCATCTAGAGTTCTTGATCGCGAACTGTCGATATTAATGGAATTAATCACAAATCTACGGTAATGACTATAATGGAGATTTCAAATCGCCACCTAGATTTTCTCATTAAGCTAAATGAATTTGCATCAGTAAAGGTATTCAAAAATCAACACGCTTGAGGTGAATTCGAATGTTTGATTTTGAATTCCATTCTCATTATTGTAGTATAGCAAGCTTTAGCCAACTTAGAATCTCACGCATTCCCCAGTAACAGGTAACCCAGTTTCGGTTTCATAAATATCATGGCACCACGAAAGATGGCTAAAAATGATGGTGAGAGCGCTAATCTGAACACATATGTTCTGTCAGACACCTCACCGAGAACCATAGATATTGTAAGAACATGGACGTAGGTGTTCTATATTCTATAGCACGAGATGATAAATTTCCCAGATGATTCAGGCGACGAAGTAACCAGAACTCATGCAACCAAGATCGACGACATAGGTCAGTGAGAGCTACACAAAATAACAATGTGATCGAGGCTCATGCCATATAACGACACGATAGGTTGGGCCCTGGAAAATGTTGACATTTCAAGCAGAAGCATTTGCAATTCACAGAAGGTTGTTATTGGGTCTTTTCAACCGGAGCATATACATGTAATGTATAAATTGTCCCCCATTTTTAAATACAGTTACAATGATGCATTCATAATGGAGTTTGAAAAATAGGAGTGAGAGCAATATGAAAAAAACTACCTCGATTTAATCAAGGACTAGTGCAGGCACCCTGAGCAATTCAGAGCAGACACTCATGGCATATATTCCACAACATTGTTAGATTCCCATATGATTTATGTGGCAAATATGTTATGTAGAATTTTGGGAAGAAGAGCTCCACTCACTTCCTTTTGGCATGGGTACCAATTATGCATGAAGTGGCAGAGGGATGCTCTTTCAACTGGGCCAAGATGTTATCAGAAAACCTGGCTAAGGAAATCATAGAGTATAAGTCAATGAATTCCAAAGGGAAACTTTCCCCTTTCTATATGTCAACATACATCATGGATGTTATTTTCTTTATGACTCCTTTCCCTCTTATGAGCTGGAGCTGGACCCCGACCAGTGTTGAGCCTATCCATTTCTATCACTCCAAGTTGTGGGAGGAAAAAGCCATAGATTTATTCTATGAAATATGTCATTATGTAGTGGTGTCATTTCATTTCTCCCTATATGGTTTCCCACCTCCCATAATTTCAGACAGAATCATGGCCAACTTGGAAAAAATAGCAAACTGATATATCGAGGAAAACTTTTCCTACATCATGGTTTTTGGGTGCTCAGTTCCCCCCAATGCTCTCCCAAAATATTTACCAGATCGGTTGGTATGCTGAGAAGTGGCATATCAAACCGTGGTAGGGGGAATCAAGAAAGAATTCAAAGTGGCCTAGAAAAAGGTATGGCCAACCTTTCCTCTTTAGGTTGGTATATTTTTGTTGTTAGATTTCAGCCATTCGAAAGTAGAGGTTGCAACTCTAGAAGACATCCAGTTAGTTGATATTGAGTTTAAAAGGCATGATCCAGAGAATATCATGGAAACTCACTAGCCTCAATACAATTTAAAGAAGTATCTACACAATATAACCCCACAGGATGAAATATTCAGGGGAGACAGGACATATCACAAAGTGTTGAGCAGAGTCTACACTCTGTCTCCATATCAACTAGCCAGTTTTTACAGTTTTCAAAAGCACATAAGGAATATCTTGCCAAAGGTATTATAGGGAGAACCAATAACACCCTCATCTACACATGAAGTTGCCCCTCCGGGTTTTGAAGAAGGAATTTTCGGCCAACAACATACTGAAGAGAACCAGAAGAGTGTTGAAGTCTTAATACAAAAAGTGGAGGTATCATTGTCGAATCCACTAGGTACTCAAACAAAATCTCATCTTGAAGATTTTGAAAAAAAGGGGTAGGATGTGTCTCCTTCTACGTTAGACAAACTGGTTACCAATACAATAGAGGAAGAAACATCCACAGAGATAGGTAACCCTATTATTTCACTAAGACCTTTGCATTCAAGTCACGAAACTCCCAGTTCCGAAGTCATCCTTATAGAGGATGTTACCCCGATTTTAGCTGAAGAAATGCCTCCTTCGGATTCCTTTTTCAACAAGAAGAGGAGATCCATAGTAAAATGAGAAATGCATCAGAAAGATGGTGAAACTGTCAAAAGGAAAATAATTATTTATGATGGATAGGGCCTAGATGATTCAGAATTAGTTAAGGAGATAGCAGGTTCATTAGGTGCCTTTGCCACGGCCAATCAGTGGTCAGTAGAAAATCTAGATGAACAACTGAAACAGAGAAACCAATTGGTAGGGAAGTTGCAGACCAGATAATGACTATGGAATAGAATTTGATAAATAATATTAACAAAGAGTTTGAACAAGTCAGAGCCCAAGACAAAGATCGGATCCAAGAGATGAAAGCTAACCTGGATTATCTCTATCAAAATTCACAGGACAATAGAGGTTTGGTCACTCAAAAGGAATAATTAATCAAGCAATTGCAAGCCAAAATAGAGTTGATTGAAGGTACAACAGTAGAGAGGGAATCTTTCCAGGCTCAAGCACTGGAAGTACATGAAAAACTAGAATCAACTCAGCAAGATCTATTTACAAAAGTGGAATCCATCCAAAATTGTTATCAGGTAGTAGACCTTTCCCAGAAGAACATTTACATTAAAGAGAGAGAGGCCCATTCAACTCGGGATAATTTTCAGGAGGATATCTTACTTGTAAAAAAAGATGATGTATCAGAGGTTACTCGACTATCTCTTTCTAAGAAAACTAGAGGCGACGTAATTTTGAAATCCTGGGAAACAAATCTAGTTGAAAGCAAAAGGTTGGCCAGAGAGGTAAACGAAGCTTTCCTAGAAGAAATATCATCACTAGGCAAAGGGTTACTAGATTTTGAAAAAAATAATATCTCTGGAGCCCTGGGACAAATAGACATAGAAATGAATCAATATAATTCTAGGACAAGCAAAGAAGAAGATGTGACAATCATCCAACAAATGAACCAAATTGATCTTATCCAAATAAACAAATGGATAGTAAACCGAAGATTCTAGTTACATGTCACATCTTTAGTAGCAGAAAATATACAGGAAAGGTTGTCTCAGGTAGAAAAGAAGCTATACATTTTTTAAGCAAATGAAGCAATTGAACCTTCTGGGTTGGTGGTACAATTAGTGAGTAGATGCATCCAATGTGTCGATCATGGGAAATCAAGCACATATGGAAACAAGTAAGACAACATGTACATGCCATATGTCTCCAGGTTAAAGGATGAGAAGAAGAAACATCTCTGCCAGTAGATGAATACACAGAGGAGAATACTAATGGAACTTTTCAGTTTTACAATTTGTAATATTTACTATTTTTAAATTATGAGAAGTCCAACCATTTGGGGTTGTGACAATTTTGTATAAATACAAAGATTGAATATCTATTGAAGGTTTCTTCTTGTCGATTGTAATAGAGAAAAATCTCCTTATAGAGTATTAATACAAGTGTAGACATAGATTCTAAGTTTTGTTCAATCTGGGTTATGTGTTTATTTGTTTTCTGTTTCTCAACATTTCTTTATGTATTCCTTGATAAATGTTTGATTTCAATTTAGTAGAACAACTATTGTAATCTTATTGTATCAGTAATTTATTAGGTAAGCATCTTTTCCTCTTCATTTATTGTGAGTAAATCTCTTTTCTTCTACTGCAACAAGGTGGGACTCTTCATTAATTGATGCCCTACTTTGTTTTACAGTTTTGTATCTTTCTCTTGCACCATTCAATATTACAATTTTGACTCGGACAGAAAATACGACCTCTGTGTTGTCAAACTGTTAATTTCATTTAAGGAATTTTTCTCATATAACTAAGGTAGAAAAAGCACTTTAAAATACACTCTCTTAAAGTTTCTCGATTCCTGACATTATCCTTTGAGCCTTAAATTTAATCTCAGGACCAACATTTTTTTGGCGTCACTGCCAGGGATGGAGAAACAAAGATCTTTTTCCTTGGGAAAATGACAAGGTAAGATTCTATCTTTGATAGTGAACAAATATTGAATACTTTATTAAGGATATTTTTTATCTTTCATTTGGTGACTCCACCACAGATAAACTAGCATTTGGTCAAAATAATACCAGAAATAACCTAGACGATTAGCATACCACACCTTAATCCGACCTCGAAAGGTTGTTAAAACAAAAGGGATACCTCAAGTCGACTACCACATCGACAGGTAAAAAATACCAACCCAAAGTTACCCAAGTCAATACTAAGGTTTTGATTGAAGAATCAACTCCTGAAGATAATTTTAACCAAACACCCTCTGCGAGGGCCTCAACTAGAAAGCCCGATGTTAGCTGAAAGAACCTGGAAGTAATCAATATTGAAATAAAGAGTGAAAATGACCCTTATGATAGTCCAAACAGTCTAAATAAAATAACATCTTCTATACCCGTTGTCGTTAATTTTCTGTCTACCCCATCCTCGCTAGAATTAAAGATTTCAATTCTACGAAACCTTGAAGAGAATATTCTATACCCCGATTCATCCCCTGTTGGTTCACCTATCTATACATATTGTAAGTCTGAAGAAAATAGTCCAAGTTTTCCTTTCCCTCCCCTTCCAGACTTTGCATCTCCTAACGATCATTTTCCATATTTCCCTTCACCACATCCCGAGGAAGTTTAAACGTCACCACTTTGGTCCCTATAAGTTTTTGAAAACCCTCTTTTTAACTCCCGAATTTCATCCCCTAGACTTCTAATGCCTGCTGCTGGAGGAGGTGGCATAGGAGGTGGAGGAGAAGGTGGTCAAGGAAAACCTCCACACCCTAGGATTTTTTCCAAAGTAGTGGCCAGATATGCTCCCTTGGTCCTTCCCCCCATCCTTCATGATTTCCCTGAAAATTATATGAAGAACTTACCAAAGTTTACGGGAGAAGGAGATTTAACTACCATAGAGAACATCACATTTTTTATCAATTCACTGATATCCTTGGTATTAAGCACAAAGATTTTTATTCTAGGATTTTAGTGCAAACATTTGAAGGACAAGTAAGAATATGGTTTCGAGGACACCTGGTAGGATCCATATGGTCATATGATGATTTAGAAAATTCTTTTTTAAGACAATGGGAAGAAAATAAAGAACATATTTACTATTTGATTGAATTCGTGGCATTGAGAAAGAATAAATTTGAGTCAGTTCTTGAATTCACTCAGATATTTAACAAACTTTATCATAATATTCCAACACAAGTTAAACCCTCCCAACCTACAGTGAAGGTGACCTTCGCAGGGGATTTTGAGCTCAACTTCACCCTACTTTTAAGGGAAAGGAGATCGACTACCCTCACAGGGATGCAAGACGACGCCATATAAATAAAATCAAACGGAATATGGTAAAATAAAATCCAAGGTTGAGACATGAACCAAAGAACCAAAATGCTTCAGGCAACAAGAAGGAACCTTCGGATCTGGGAGGTTGGCGGAAGAAAAAATGGATGACATGGATAAGATAATCAAATATTTGTCAAACAAAAACTCTATAATGGAAATAGACCAAGAAAAACCTAATCCATTTGATAGAAAATATTTTAGGAGAAATCCCAACCCCTAGACCCAGCAAAGACAAGTGAAAAATGAAGATAAAAAAATACAAGCTCCATTTAAAACATAAAATTTTATAGGAGACGACACGAATAATTATGAGGGGTTAGAAGAGGATATAAATAAACTTAGTGATGAAGACCAGGAAACTCATCTAACTAGATAGGATTATGAAAGATCTCTAGACCAAGAATCCATGTTTAGTAACATGGAAAGTATAAATAATCTAGGAGAGTCGTCATATCAAGGAATTGTCGACTCCATAATGGTCAAGCTTCAACAGAAGTATAATTTGAGGCCCAGAAAAAAAAAATATTACAAGTGTTTCATAAAAAAATATTCTATTAAGAAACAAAGTGAATGAGTTAGTTGTTACTAAACCACTGGTTGAAAAATAATATGCCCAAACCAAAACATTTGAAACCCAAGAAACACAAACCAAGAAAACAAATAATATAGAAGCAGAAACTTCAACTAGGCAAAGTGGAAAAACAACGGGAAGTTTTAGTTTATAAAATGAAATAAATAAAATTAAAATCCCCATGCCCCTAGTTGAGCTTGCCAAGAATCCAATTTATAAAAAATAGATTTCCAAAATGATTAATTTTTCTGATGCCGATTGTCATGCAGACATGATAAATTTACAATTTGAAAATCCTACAATTATGTTTGGTCTGCACATTGAAAATGATAAGGATTTTATGGCTCCTTTTTATATTACCTTAACTGTGCATGATCACTTACTTCATAATTGAATGTTAGATTATGGGGCCTCTCACAACTTAATGCCTAAAGTTATTATGGAAAAGTTGGGCCTTGAAATCACTAGAACTTATCATGATTTATATTCTTTTGATTCCAGAAAGGTTATGTGTTTGGTGATGATCAAGGATCTCGTAGTGAAACTTACACAAATCCCTGTAAAGAGTATCCTCATGGATGTAGTTGTTCTTGACATCCCTTCCAAGTATGCCATGCTTTTATCCAGGTCTTGGGGCATAAAAATTGGAGGCTTTCTTAAATTGGACATGACCTATGCTATGATCCTGATTTTTGGTGGACAATTTACTCGAGAGTACAGGGAGACTATAATGGCATACACTGTAAGTGACCCCCAAAACCCGAACAATTATCCAGTCTATGTTGTCAACTAGGATCTAGGAAATTGTATTTTATCAATAGACGATGATTTTGAAGAATGTATAGAAGAAGAAAACAAAAAAATAGAAAAAACACAAAAAAGTGTAAATAGTAGAGAAGGAGTATGGAAAATGTTTTTTGATGGCACTTCATCCTGCGAAGGGGCAGGGGAAGGAGTGTTATTTGTT
>SNQJ01S0160140.1:20016-42055 GCA_010110895.2 Picea sitchensis
AAAGATGGTGAAACTGTCAAAAGGAAAATAATTATTTATGATGGATAGGGCCTAGATGATTCAGAATTAGTTAAGGAGATAGCAGGTTCATTAGGTGCCTTTGCCACGGCCAATCAGTGGTCAGTAGAAAATCTAGATGAACAACTGAAACAGAGAAACCAATTGGTAGGGAAGTTGCAGACCAGATAATGACTATGGAATAGAATTTGATAAATAATATTAACAAAGAGTTTGAACAAGTCAGAGCCCAAGACAAAGATCGGATCCAAGAGATGAAAGCTAACCTGGATTATCTCTATCAAAATTCACAGGACAATAGAGGTTTGGTCACTCAAAAGGAATAATTAATCAAGCAATTGCAAGCCAAAATAGAGTTGATTGAAGGTACAACAGTAGAGAGGGAATCTTTCCAGGCTCAAGCACTGGAAGTACATGAAAAACTAGAATCAACTCAGCAAGATCTATTTACAAAAGTGGAATCCATCCAAAATTGTTATCAGGTAGTAGACCTTTCCCAGAAGAACATTTACATTAAAGAGAGAGAGGCCCATTCAACTCGGGATAATTTTCAGGAGGATATCTTACTTGTAAAAAAAGATGATGTATCAGAGGTTACTCGACTATCTCTTTCTAAGAAAACTAGAGGCGACGTAATTTTGAAATCCTGGGAAACAAATCTAGTTGAAAGCAAAAGGTTGGCCAGAGAGGTAAACGAAGCTTTCCTAGAAGAAATATCATCACTAGGCAAAGGGTTACTAGATTTTGAAAAAAATAATATCTCTGGAGCCCTGGGACAAATAGACATAGAAATGAATCAATATAATTCTAGGACAAGCAAAGAAGAAGATGTGACAATCATCCAACAAATGAACCAAATTGATCTTATCCAAATAAACAAATGGATAGTAAACCGAAGATTCTAGTTACATGTCACATCTTTAGTAGCAGAAAATATACAGGAAAGGTTGTCTCAGGTAGAAAAGAAGCTATACATTTTTTAAGCAAATGAAGCAATTGAACCTTCTGGGTTGGTGGTACAATTAGTGAGTAGATGCATCCAATGTGTCGATCATGGGAAATCAAGCACATATGGAAACAAGTAAGACAACATGTACATGCCATATGTCTCCAGGTTAAAGGATGAGAAGAAGAAACATCTCTGCCAGTAGATGAATACACAGAGGAGAATACTAATGGAACTTTTCAGTTTTACAATTTGTAATATTTACTATTTTTAAATTATGAGAAGTCCAACCATTTGGGGTTGTGACAATTTTGTATAAATACAAAGATTGAATATCTATTGAAGGTTTCTTCTTGTCGATTGTAATAGAGAAAAATCTCCTTATAGAGTATTAATACAAGTGTAGACATAGATTCTAAGTTTTGTTCAATCTGGGTTATGTGTTTATTTGTTTTCTGTTTCTCAACATTTCTTTATGTATTCCTTGATAAATGTTTGATTTCAATTTAGTAGAACAACTATTGTAATCTTATTGTATCAGTAATTTATTAGGTAAGCATCTTTTCCTCTTCATTTATTGTGAGTAAATCTCTTTTCTTCTACTGCAACAAGGTGGGACTCTTCATTAATTGATGCCCTACTTTGTTTTACAGTTTTGTATCTTTCTCTTGCACCATTCAATATTACAATTTTGACTCGGACAGAAAATACGACCTCTGTGTTGTCAAACTGTTAATTTCATTTAAGGAATTTTTCTCATATAACTAAGGTAGAAAAAGCACTTTAAAATACACTCTCTTAAAGTTTCTCGATTCCTGACATTATCCTTTGAGCCTTAAATTTAATCTCAGGACCAACATTTTTTTGGCGTCACTGCCAGGGATGGAGAAACAAAGATCTTTTTCCTTGGGAAAATGACAAGGTAAGATTCTATCTTTGATAGTGAACAAATATTGAATACTTTATTAAGGATATTTTTTATCTTTCATTTGGTGACTCCACCACAGATAAACTAGCATTTGGTCAAAATAATACCAGAAATAACCTAGACGATTAGCATACCACACCTTAATCCGACCTCGAAAGGTTGTTAAAACAAAAGGGATACCTCAAGTCGACTACCACATCGACAGGTAAAAAATACCAACCCAAAGTTACCCAAGTCAATACTAAGGTTTTGATTGAAGAATCAACTCCTGAAGATAATTTTAACCAAACACCCTCTGCGAGGGCCTCAACTAGAAAGCCCGATGTTAGCTGAAAGAACCTGGAAGTAATCAATATTGAAATAAAGAGTGAAAATGACCCTTATGATAGTCCAAACAGTCTAAATAAAATAACATCTTCTATACCCGTTGTCGTTAATTTTCTGTCTACCCCATCCTCGCTAGAATTAAAGATTTCAATTCTACGAAACCTTGAAGAGAATATTCTATACCCCGATTCATCCCCTGTTGGTTCACCTATCTATACATATTGTAAGTCTGAAGAAAATAGTCCAAGTTTTCCTTTCCCTCCCCTTCCAGACTTTGCATCTCCTAACGATCATTTTCCATATTTCCCTTCACCACATCCCGAGGAAGTTTAAACGTCACCACTTTGGTCCCTATAAGTTTTTGAAAACCCTCTTTTTAACTCCCGAATTTCATCCCCTAGACTTCTAATGCCTGCTGCTGGAGGAGGTGGCATAGGAGGTGGAGGAGAAGGTGGTCAAGGAAAACCTCCACACCCTAGGATTTTTTCCAAAGTAGTGGCCAGATATGCTCCCTTGGTCCTTCCCCCCATCCTTCATGATTTCCCTGAAAATTATATGAAGAACTTACCAAAGTTTACGGGAGAAGGAGATTTAACTACCATAGAGAACATCACATTTTTTATCAATTCACTGATATCCTTGGTATTAAGCACAAAGATTTTTATTCTAGGATTTTAGTGCAAACATTTGAAGGACAAGTAAGAATATGGTTTCGAGGACACCTGGTAGGATCCATATGGTCATATGATGATTTAGAAAATTCTTTTTTAAGACAATGGGAAGAAAATAAAGAACATATTTACTATTTGATTGAATTCGTGGCATTGAGAAAGAATAAATTTGAGTCAGTTCTTGAATTCACTCAGATATTTAACAAACTTTATCATAATATTCCAACACAAGTTAAACCCTCCCAACCTACAGTGAAGGTGACCTTCGCAGGGGATTTTGAGCTCAACTTCACCCTACTTTTAAGGGAAAGGAGATCGACTACCCTCACAGGGATGCAAGACGACGCCATATAAATAAAATCAAACGGAATATGGTAAAATAAAATCCAAGGTTGAGACATGAACCAAAGAACCAAAATGCTTCAGGCAACAAGAAGGAACCTTCGGATCTGGGAGGTTGGCGGAAGAAAAAATGGATGACATGGATAAGATAATCAAATATTTGTCAAACAAAAACTCTATAATGGAAATAGACCAAGAAAAACCTAATCCATTTGATAGAAAATATTTTAGGAGAAATCCCAACCCCTAGACCCAGCAAAGACAAGTGAAAAATGAAGATAAAAAAATACAAGCTCCATTTAAAACATAAAATTTTATAGGAGACGACACGAATAATTATGAGGGGTTAGAAGAGGATATAAATAAACTTAGTGATGAAGACCAGGAAACTCATCTAACTAGATAGGATTATGAAAGATCTCTAGACCAAGAATCCATGTTTAGTAACATGGAAAGTATAAATAATCTAGGAGAGTCGTCATATCAAGGAATTGTCGACTCCATAATGGTCAAGCTTCAACAGAAGTATAATTTGAGGCCCAGAAAAAAAAAATATTACAAGTGTTTCATAAAAAAATATTCTATTAAGAAACAAAGTGAATGAGTTAGTTGTTACTAAACCACTGGTTGAAAAATAATATGCCCAAACCAAAACATTTGAAACCCAAGAAACACAAACCAAGAAAACAAATAATATAGAAGCAGAAACTTCAACTAGGCAAAGTGGAAAAACAACGGGAAGTTTTAGTTTATAAAATGAAATAAATAAAATTAAAATCCCCATGCCCCTAGTTGAGCTTGCCAAGAATCCAATTTATAAAAAATAGATTTCCAAAATGATTAATTTTTCTGATGCCGATTGTCATGCAGACATGATAAATTTACAATTTGAAAATCCTACAATTATGTTTGGTCTGCACATTGAAAATGATAAGGATTTTATGGCTCCTTTTTATATTACCTTAACTGTGCATGATCACTTACTTCATAATTGAATGTTAGATTATGGGGCCTCTCACAACTTAATGCCTAAAGTTATTATGGAAAAGTTGGGCCTTGAAATCACTAGAACTTATCATGATTTATATTCTTTTGATTCCAGAAAGGTTATGTGTTTGGTGATGATCAAGGATCTCGTAGTGAAACTTACACAAATCCCTGTAAAGAGTATCCTCATGGATGTAGTTGTTCTTGACATCCCTTCCAAGTATGCCATGCTTTTATCCAGGTCTTGGGGCATAAAAATTGGAGGCTTTCTTAAATTGGACATGACCTATGCTATGATCCTGATTTTTGGTGGACAATTTACTCGAGAGTACAGGGAGACTATAATGGCATACACTGTAAGTGACCCCCAAAACCCGAACAATTATCCAGTCTATGTTGTCAACTAGGATCTAGGAAATTGTATTTTATCAATAGACGATGATTTTGAAGAATGTATAGAAGAAGAAAACAAAAAAATAGAAAAAACACAAAAAAGTGTAAATAGTAGAGAAGGAGTATGGAAAATGTTTTTTGATGGCACTTCATCCTGCGAAGGGGCAGGGGAAGGAGTGTTATTTGTTGCACATGGAGATGAATATGTCATTCGTTTTTCATACATATTACAGTGGGAAATTAATTATACTAATAACGTTTGTGAATACAAAGCTATGGTCTTAGGATTGTAGGCTGCCAAGAAACTAAAATTGAAAATCTAATAGTTTATGGTGATGGAAAACTTATTGTAAAATAAATAAAGCAACAATATCAAACCAAACATCCAAGGCTAAGGTCATACAGAAATTGTGCCTGGGATCTGATTGAGAATTTCTTCTCGTCATTTAACATTCATCACATTCCAAGAATGGAAAATCAACATGCAGACTCCTTGGCCAAATTCACTGCGACGTTTATGCCTCCTACTATCCTAAAACTGAAGTATCATATAGAAATGATACACATACCTTCAATCCAAAATAATGTGAAACACTGGAAGGTATTTGAAGATGATGAGCAGATTAAAGAATTTCTAGAAATGGTTGATGAATTCTCCGAGACTCATATAGATCAAGAAAACCAAAATGATCCTATATGGATCATGCAAGA
This sequence comes from Picea sitchensis, assembly GCA_010110895.2. NCBI lineage: Eukaryota > Viridiplantae > Streptophyta > Pinopsida > Pinales > Pinaceae > Picea > Picea sitchensis. The sequence continues at coordinate 25,340 of SNQJ01S0160140.1, forward strand.
AGGTGAAGAGCCTAAAAAGTTCCAAGATAAGATCGTGAATCACCGAATGCTGGTACTTAAGAACTATCATATCCCTATATGTTTGATACCCTTAGAGAGGTTGTTTGATAAAGATGACATACCCTTGAAATCTACCCTACGACCTCAACCCGAGGAGGTTGAAGACTGTGACATAGGAACTAAAGAAGAACCTAAGATAGTTAAGTTATCTAAATACCTTCCAGCTCAAGTGAAGAGTAAATATGCTAAATTGCTTAAGCAGTACAAAGATGTCTTTGCCTGGTCCTATGATGACTTAAAAACTTATGATACCTCTGTGATTGAACACAAGATTCCTTTGAAGCATGGTATCAAACCTTTTAGACAAAATATAAGACAGATAAACCATATCCTCTTACCTATAATATAAAGATAAGTCAAGAAGCTTCTTGATGCAAAGATTATTGTTCCACTTAGGTATTCTAAATGGGTAGCAAATCTGGTACCCGTCAGGAATAAAAATGGAGAATAGCATTGTATAGATTTCAGAAATTCATATCGGCCATCCTTGAAGGATAAATACCCACTGCCAAAAATGGATCATGTTCTGGAAAAATAAGTTGGAGCCAATAGAATGTTAATGATCGATGGCTTCTCAGGTTATAACCAAATTGTTTTCCATGAAGATGATAAAGAAAAAATTACATTCACTACTCCATGGGGAACTTTCATGTATGATAAAATGTCGTTTGGTTTGATGAACGTAGGGGACACCTTACAAAGATCAATGGATATAGATTTCATCGGTGAGAGGGATAATTTTTTTGTTATTTACTTAGATGATCTAATAGTCTTCTCGAATTCTGATGCAGAACATCTGGTTCATCTCAAACAAACCTTTGAGAAATGTCGAAAACTTGGTTTGTCTCTAAACCCTAAAAAGTCTCATTTTTCTATGCCAAAAGGAAAACTTTTGGGTCATATAGTTTCTAAAGACGGAATCAAGGTTGATCCCAAGTGAATCGAGGCTATTGACAAAATAAACATTCCTAGAAATAAAAACGAAATCCAGTATTTTTTAGGTAAAATAATTTTTTTGATAAGGTTTGTCCCTAACTTTGGCGAAATTGTCAAATTAATCAAATATATGCTCAAGAAAGACAATGAAATCAAGTGGATTTCCAAATGTAAAGCGTCATTCAAGCATGTTAAGAAATCTATAAGCAAAGATCCAGTATTAGCTAGTCTTGACTATACTAAGTAATTCCTAATCTTTTCTTTCGCATTAGTACATACTATCACAATAATACTTCTCCAAAATAATGAATGAAGAAGATTTCGAGCAACTGATCGCCTTTTTCAGTAAAAGTCTCAGAGATGTTGAATTAAGATACGATATACTGGAAAAACAAGCCTACGTGATGGTGAAATATCTCAAATCTTTTAGGACATATGTACTGCACTCCAGAATAATATCCTATGTGCCAACAATATCTGTCAAAGATATATTGGCACAACCAGACAGTGATGGTAGGAGAGGTCGGTGGTTAGCCAAAATTCAGGAATTCGATCTAGAAGTAAAATCGACCAAGCTGGTCAAAGGTCAGGGTCTGGCAAAGTTATTAGAAGAGACGAATTTCAGAGCACTTGGGATAAATCATCTAGAATCACATAGACCTATTCCATACATAGGAGAACTTGATGATCAAACCCATACAATCCATATCGAGGATAAATTTTCTGCCTCTGACTGGTATCACGATATCATTTTGATATATCCTCACCCTTCAATTCCCGAGTGATATGACTCCATCAAAAGCAAGAACGTTGAAACTACACGTAGTTAAATACTGTATTATCAATGGTCAACTATACTGGAAATATCCTCTAGGTTTCTTTCTACGTTGTCTAACAGAACCTGAAACAAAGAATGTCATAAATGAATTTCATGAAGGAGTGTGTGGAGGAAATCACTTCTGGATGGAAATGACATACAAGATTCTAAGAGATGGATAGTATTGGCCAAAACTATTTACCGATGTGAATGCCAAGATCAAAGCCTGCAACCCTTACCAATTGTTCTTTGGTAAGAAAAAGATCCTTGCCCTGCCTTTAGTCCCAGTCAAAATAGAGGCTCCTTTCCAACAATGGGGTCTGGACTTCATTGGAGAAATACACCCACTGTAAATCTCTCAACATAAATGGATTTTGACTGCTACAAATTATTTCAAGAAATGGGTTGAAGCTATTCTGACTTGGAATGCTATTGATTCATTGGTTATAAACTTTTTAGAGGAGAACATCCTATCCAAATTTGGCTACCCCTATAAAATAGTTATGAACAACGCCCAAGCATTCAAATATATGTCAATGATAAGATTCTGTCAAAAATACAACATTGTTCTAGGGAATTCTACAACCTATTGTCCTCAGGGAAATGGGTTGGCTGAATCATCCAACAAAATGTTAATGAATATAGTCAAGAAAGTATTAACGGAAAATAAGAAGACTTGGCACGTTCACCTAAAGTATGCCTTATGGGAAAACCGAATCGACACAAAAAAATCAATAGGTATGTCCCCCTTCCAAACGGTTTATGGTATTGATGTTTTCCTCGCTATCAATATCGCTCTTCCAGTGATGAAGCTATGGAAAGATGCAAACGAAGAGCCAAATGACGTGACAAGGAGGATAAACCAAATTATCAAAGTCCAGCAGAACATGGCCGAAGTTGATGACTGACTTCAAAAATACCAAGACAATATGAAATCCATTTTCGATAAAAAAACAAAGGACATGAAGATTCTTCCCAATGATCTTGTTTTAAAATGGGATGCCATAAGAGAACATGTAAGAAAACACGGTAAGTTTGATCACCTCTGGTTTGGACCATTCTTGATTGTATCTACATAGGGGAAGAACTCATTCCTACTGGAGAATCTCGGCGGAAATATTTTTGACACCCCTATCAATGAGCACTATATGAAACATTTTATGCAATAATATTGTCTCAAATTACCATTGTATATACCGGTTTGGTTTCTCGTTTAATTTTGCAATTTTATTTTCTTTCTTTTGCAAATTGTCTAAATTTTACTTTCTGTAAATAAACCTATATCTTATGCGATATAATAAAATGAGAATATAACATGTATGTAATTTATATCATCTCTATTTCTTCAAAAATACCTAAATTTTTTCTATCTTGGTCCCATGCAGAATGATCAGTATCAGAAGAGAAATAAGGAGGTATCAGAATCCAATGCTCAGTTATAATATTTTTTTCTCTCAAAACAGGTGATGAGTTAATGATTGGTTTGGTTGATAATATAAATGAAATCTGAGGTTTGAATTTTTATGCTTATTGTTCAAACTAAAATGCTAAAAAGGAGATCTCATCAGATATTAACAAGGTTCTACTCATGTAAATATAATAACCTGATCAAAGATCAGAAAGATATAAATCTATAGATTTTTTAATCAAATGAAAATAAAACAAAAATGAAATAAAAAAGAAAAGAAAATAAGAATAAAAGAGAAACTTGATAATCAATAGGTGAACTCATGTGGAAATGAAATCCCTTTTCAAACCGTCTAACTCCTCGTTATGTTTTCATTTTCATATATTTGAGCTTTCACTTTATCCTGGTTTTCACCGCCTAGCCTTAAATCTTTAGAGAAATAAAGAATTTCTCCTTGACTCAGAAATCTCAAGAGCATATCTTCAAAGCAAGATTAGGCGAGAATATTTAAATCCATCTGATTTTAACTGAAAGAAAGTATGTCTATGCTAATCCTGGTAGATTTATCTCTTCTAACAGATTTAAACTGATCAGTTGGCTCAAGAAAAATCCTTGAAAAATAAAAAAATTCCCCATCAAATCTTCCCTATAGGACTAGAAGTATTGAAGATCGGGAGAGATTTAGCTCAGAGAACAATAAAAAACTGTTGACATACCCTCATTGTCAAATCTTAAGAAGATACCATCCTTGTATGATACATACAAATTGATTTCCCCCACTTCAACATATAAAATATAAGATAGATGGTGACTAGAAATTCATAAAATGATTGCCCCATCTGGTCCAGGACAAATGGTGAAAGGAAATTCGTAAATCGATTTCCCCCATTTTTTCCAAAAGAGATGACGAAAGTAAATTCATGTAATGACTTCCCTCATCTCAAATAAAATGAAAAATTTCTAATTGAATTGGTGAAAGGAAATTCAATGGGAGATGTAGATAAATTCATCGGGGTATTGAACATGCTCTCCGGTAGTGAAGCAATATCTATGATATATGTAAGATTGTCATACATGTATAACCATACTCTAGTGACTAGCTATCTTTTCGGTGATATTTACATTCTAAACCAACAAGGGATTCCCTGAATAAATCATTTAAACTTACTTTTCCTTGATGCGAACAAAATTGACCAAATTCTGATAGTTCAGTTAAAGTTGTTTTGATTATCATCAGAAAATATAAACTTAGTTTTAGGAAAAGGAAACATATCGATAGCCTAACTTGAGATWAATAACTKATTATGTTTCGAGGGTTTTCTGAGACTCAGTTGAAATCCGATTTTTTCTCTGAATGACTTTTTCCCCAAAGGTGTTTACTAGAAATACAGTGATGACTCCATTCACCCAATAAAGGCACTTGGTATATTTTTCTTCCATGCCTCGCAGGGAGACACGATCCCTAGATCAAGCCTATGTTGGAACATTTATAATCATATAACTTTGAGTTTTAAAATAAAACATATCTGATCAAATCGTAACAAGGCACATGTGATAATTGTCGTTGATGAAGTTCCTCAATTTGATTGGATGATCCCAAGCTCTTCGTAGTCGTGGAGCCACCTGATTATTAATTAATCAAATAACTAAATGTCTTTTCAAATCTTCGCGCTTCAGGAATTTCAACAATTCATGACTTTAAAAACCCTAAAACCCAAAAGAATCGGTTATCACTCTTTCTTAAACTTTCAAATAACACAAGGCATAATACACATGTATTTTTCGAGTCTTCCCTGGGTTGACATGTGGCATCAATTTGTGACATTTTCCTCCAAAGATTCATACAAATATAAGTAACACGTGTCAAGATGTCATTTAAAATGATGTCACCCTCGACATATCACTACGGGTAATGACCATTCAAAAATATAATGACAAGCTAAATTGCAAATCCACGAAGCAAAAAAATCCTGAAATATTAATCTTCATTAGTTAAGTTAATGTCGGTTAAAAGATAGTTAATAACTTTGCACTTCATAAGTTTGGACGTTTATCATCCATCACATCTTGAAATCCTGAAGTCCGAACGTACAAAACACTTCAAACTTAAACAGGGTTAATTAAAGCTAAAAAACAATTATCCAATAATTAATCATTTCACGGTTTTAGGTTTCGGGGATTCTATCTCGAGATACTATTAAAAATCCTGAAGTTCAAATACCCGAAAACACTTAAAGTTAAACATGATTAATTAATATTTTAAAGAAGATTATCTCGACATTAATCTTTCGTGAATTCGCGATTCATAGATTTTTTAACCTGTTTCATACAAAGTTCATGATCGCAAACCGTTGATATTAATGGAATTAATCACAAATCTATGGTAATGATTATAATGTAGATTCCATATCTATGCCTAGATTTTCTCATTAAGGTAAATGAATTTTCGTCAGTAAAGGTATTCACAAATCAATACACTTGAGGTGAATTGTAACATCACCGGCCCTCCAAAGACCAGGTAACACTACCAACACAACCTTAACTTAGCCTTTTAAGCTATGATACCATATTGTAACATCCTCGGCCCTCCAAATACCGGGTAACACTACCAACACAACCTTAACTTAGCCTTTAAATCTCTGATACCATATTATAACATCCCCGACCACCCATAGGTCAGGTAATGCCACTATTGTGAAACATACACTTATATATATAATATGCATTAAATCAAATTAACACATTTAACATAGAGTTACTGCCATCATACATACTTAAATGGAATTAATAACAATTCATACATGCAGTGGAATACATGAAAACATATAAGCATTGAACAAACATGCATTTTAATTGAAATTAAACAGATGATTATACTTATCTTTGAAACTGTAGTAGCTGCACCAACTACATCCAGACCTTCCACAAACCTCCCAGCCATAAACCATGCTTCTCATCACGCTCAGCAGTGGGTCACCTCCGAGCTGGGACTAAGCTCCACCCAGGGTGAGGGAATCCTAGACTAAGTTGAGGTCACAGGAAACTACACACCGCAATTGGAAGGATTCTCTCTAGGAGCCTTCTTACGCCCACTACTCACGGACTCTCATTCCCCACATGCATGTTCCACCTGAGAGTATACACCTTCAAAAGCATAGTCCATCAGTTACTTCAACTCCCTCTCCAGGTCTCAACAATAGTCTAGATCAAGAATTCTCAAAGCTTCGTAGCTAGTGCTAAACTCTCTCTGGGAGAAAATCACTTCCCAACAAACTCTTTCACTTGGAGAGAGCTGCTCACAGACCTGAAAACCTGCCTCTTCAACCAAAACCACCTCTCTCACCTGGAGAGAGTGTTTCACATAGGCCTCACAACCTACTTCTTCAACTTCATTCCAACACAAGAAGGACAACAACAATGGTTCAACACTCATTCACAAAGGGATGACATAAGCAACAATAGATGGGCATGACACCATAGGCGGAAAAAACCCACACTAAAACATGACACAACTAAGGTGATTACCGAGGTGTCGAGTTCCTTAGGAGACATAGAACGAATCATGAATGAACTACGTGGCCACAACAACCCACAGTTACGACACCATGCGACTCAGACAAATACGGGATACTCAGACTTCCCTGGAGACACGAATCAATCAGTCATTTTTCCCACGAGTTTCAGGGTGTGTGACCAGGAACACAACGCAGTTGAAGATGCAGAGGCAAAACGGGTTCAGGTGCCATAGATCCTAGCGAAATCAGGCAAAGGATGATAGAATGGGAATCGAACCCAACAACGTTGGATTTCCCATCTATAACCGCATGAACCTAGGATGACACTTGTCTTCCTCAAGTCGCATGAGTTCCACTTAGAACACGTTCCCTTTATAGGAACTTAGGACAACTCTCAACATGTCCACCTTAGCCTTCAGGAAATAATAATAAATTATTATCCCCTTTATAAGTAAGCCCCCTAGCTTAGCCCCTAGGCCCACACAGTTATCCTCCTCCCTTACCCAACCTTGTGGAAGCTTAGTCCCCCATCACTCTTTCTTCGTGGCCAGTCTGCACGCAGTGATGTTTATATTTTATTAATGATCTACATAATTACTTATATAAATTCAGGCTACTGGCCTTTAACACCTAGGCTCTCCAGCCTAATGACCAAATAAGCATCCTAACTTATTATAACTCGCCTCACCATCCTACAAAACATGTTTACAATTTATAAATACAACTGTGGCTTGTCCTTGGGGATATTACAATCCCCTCCCCTTATTTTTGCACTGTCCTCAGTGCAACTTTCACACAACATCAACAAGATTTCCAAAATCTTCAAAAAGATGTGGGTATTATGCCCACATAGCATCTTCATGCTCCCATGTCACATCCTTAGGACCATACCAGGTCCATTGGACCTTTACAAGCCCTATGGCTCGATTCTGGACCTGCTTGCCTTTCCTGTTCAAATATTCGCACCAAATTCACTTGCAAGATGTCTTCTTTCTCCACCTGAATCACATTCCAATCGATTACATGATTAGCATCAGGAATATATTCTTTAAGAAATGAAATATGAATCATTATTATGTACATTCATGGATGCAGGTAATTCAAGCATATATGCAATGTATATATATGTATATACAAACAATTATAATAACATTATAACCCATATACAACATACACAACATACAATAAATAGAGAATTGAACTTATCTTTTGATTTGAGAAGACTTCCATATCAGCATGGTATAGGCCAAGGTACCAAACCTCAGCAACACTCCAACCATTCAAACCTCAACAACACTCCAACCAACGATATTTGATTCCCCACATGCCTGTCCCACCCCGGGAGTGTACACCTTCACTGTCACATAGTCCATCGACTGCTACACCTCCCTTTCCTTGGGCTTCAGCAATAGGTCGGCTCAGGAAGTCTCATATCATTGTGGCTCTCGGAGTTCCAACTGCCCTCAGATATTTCCAATCAACATCTTCTCAAGCTACTATTTGTAATCAACATTATAACTTTAATCAACATCATCTCATCGGCATCACCCACATGCAGTTATCATGAGAAAACATAAAATAATTCATTTAGGAACTCCAAATTAGTTGAAAAAGGAATTCAACTTTTTCCCCAAAACAGGAAATTCCATTTCATAATTCATCTTGGTTGTTGTCATATTATGAATGTAGCCATCCTTATGGTTTTCCACAGGCATGAAACTGCATACCATTTTTCCTGTAATGCTTCATCTTGCATACAACCAACAAATTGTCAGTATTTTCTATACATCATAATTCAACATGTACAACACCTTATGTAATGATCTTAGAATTGCTTGCACCTAGCAATTGAATCACAATTACCAAAAAACTTGACCAAATAGAATGAATCATCATTCTATGCATATTCATGTTCATAATTAATAACAGTAAGTTTATTATTTCAATTTCTGAATATAAAATTTTCTATAGTCTCTATCCCTGTGACTACCTAGCCTGCAACTTTCATGTTGCAATGTTTAACAGTTCCTAAAATGTTCTCAACTTCATGAGTTAACAACATTTCAGCCATTAGTATAATTATTTCCATAAAATAATATATATGCATGTACTTACAAAACATATTCAACCATTGCATTTAGTATACAATTCTATCACTTACTATGCATGAATGCAATTCTCAATTCATACTTATTCAGTGCACCTTTCATTGAGTTACATAATGCTCCTTATCTCAGTCATGTATCTCACAACCATGAGTTGGAATTCTGACCAATGTGTTGACACATTTTCCACACACTTCCTATTGTCTTCTCAATTAATTGGATGCCTTCCTTTTCAACCTGAACACTACACCAAGAATATAATTACGTGGTGTTCATTAGTGTTAGCAAAAAGGTTGCAGTCCCAGTTTTATTTAAAGGTAGGAAGATTTTGGTACCTGTGTGGATCATAACCTTTCCATATCCGTACCTTGACATATACAAACATGCCCTGGTCTCATACATGACTAGCTTACTGGCATTCATTCTTATAACAAGTTTTTATCTTTTAATTTTCTTTGGTTACTAGCCCATAACCAAATTAACATGACATTATACTATGTTAGTGTGTGCATTCAAAAGATAAAAACATTTGAATTAATAAAGGCCTCTAGCCTTTAACACATCCAATGGGATGCATTCAATAATATAATCATGTGATTTTATATAATAACTCTGGCTGGGGAAATTCTTACCTAAATTTCCTTTCACCAATTATGCAAAAAGAGTAATAAAAACTCATACCTACATGACTGCCATTAATAAATTTTATACTACCTGAATGTATGATGGAAGTAGAAGATTCCATGCTTATTTATCAAACTTATAACCAACTCTTCATCTCTTTGTTTCTTCCCTCTTTATGCAACAACATCACCAACAACACTTCCAAATATGCAAGCATTCTTTCCTTTGGATGACCCAACCAACCATTAGCATACTAGCAGCCACATAAATTGCAGAAAATTCTTTCCCATGTGAAACTTTTCCTTGTTGAACCTAGAAGTCTTCAATTCTTCTCGGATTCCTGAATATTATTGTGATCTCATTGTGGTCATTGTACATGACTATTTCTTCCCTGATCACTTTCGACGCAGTGCCCCTACCTCAACAGGGTCTATTGACCTCCCACTCAAAGTATCTTTCAAACTTCTGAGTTGCATTGACTCTCCGGGATCACAATTGAACCCAAAGAAATTATACATGGGTCTCCTTTCCTTCTGTGTGTAGGCCCTAACGGACTCGTACATTATTCCCGTGCGCTTCCAAAACTCCAAGTTTTTGGTGCTAGCCCCTTTTCCATTAGCCCTTTCCTTCATAAAACTGTGGGCTATGACCTCATGGAAAACTATGATTGTGGGCATGGGGAAGAGTGGTTTTAGGCCAACCCTCTTTTCTCCCTGCAATCCACCTCCAGCGACTACGTATCACTTTTTTAAAACCATGGTATAAATTGCGGCCCGCTCTCATATTTTTAACATTCGAGCAAGTTCTGGCCCCGCAATCCAGCTCGTCCATCGATCTCCAATCCCTTGGTTATGATCCTCGATCAATGACTGCTACCTATCCTCATTCCACATGTGATCCCATATCTACACAATCTGTTGACATGTAGCTCCCTTCCAAATCAACGACTATAGTTGATTTCGTCTCTCCGGCCGTTGGGAGTTTCCACTCTCAACTATCTTCTTTTCACATATGGAAATCTTCTGGAGTGGAAGATCTATTGACACTTTTCCTCAACAATCGGATGGTTTTGATGAACTTTGTCTCTCCGGCCTTCGGGAGTTCTCACATCTCCACACAGACAAATATCTAGAGTGAATTTCCTCGGAGTGACAGATCTTCTGCCACATGTCCTCTCCAAATCAATGACCCTGATTCTCTTCGGGACTTTGGCTCTTTCCGACCAAGACTAGATCAACGATCCTTCAACCTCTTCCTTGATAAACGATGGATATTCCTTCGGAATTCGATGCTTTCACCCTCTTCTTTCCTTCAAAGTGTTCCATATCCAAAGTTTCAGATCCGGCACCACGCATCCACTTTTAGATCAATGACCAAGATTTACTTCGGTTGTTTCTCCTCCTCCTTGTCCACAAACTTCTGAAGTTGTGGATCTTACGCCACATGTCCTCCTTGACGATGGACAGTCCCAAATCACTTCGGGACTTTGGGACTTTGACAAGTCCACTCTTCTGCACACATAAGGTTTAAGTCTTGTGTGCTTACCTCCAGATCCAACGGTTGCTAGTCCTTCGAGCTCATATCCAATGGATGGGATATGTTCCTCTCCTCTGTGCTTGTTTTGTTAGACGTTGATCTAATGGTCTAGGATCCTCTCCAGAACCTTTCTGATGGATATTGTCGCTCCTCCTCTTGAGATTTTAACTTCTTCCATCTTGGAAGATTTTTTTAGTGTTCAAAGGCTTAGGCCTTTGACTTTTCTCTTGCGAGTCTGCCTCCTGGATCTCATATTCCCTCTCATAAGTGTTATCACTTCTGAGATTTAGGAATTAGAATGAGTCTGTCTCCCATGCACTCCTTGCGTTATCTCTTCTGAGATTATTTATTTACTCAATCTCCTAAGGGTCTCATCCCTTCTGTTTCCTTTCAAAGGAAAACTTTGTGCCCTCCTGGAAACCTTCTTCTCAAATCACACCTTGCTAAGCGTTTTCTACAAAGTGTTCAATAGATCTGTGAGTATCTTCCTCTAATAATATTCTCCCTGAACTTGATAAATATTTCTCTTTGTGCACACATTCACTTGCTCGATGCCTGCTTGGCAAAGCCCTATAGAGTTCTCAGTGACTCTTTCTCTCTCTGAACTCAACACAGAGTTCTTCCTTTGCACTCCTTCCACCTCTATTGATGAAGGTTCAACAATATCTTTGTTGATCTTCTCCGAGTTTAACTTACCTTTGTCAATGCACTCCTTGTGTACAATGTGCACTCCTTGCACTCAAAAACTTAAAGAAGAGAAACAATTGAAACTTATTCAATACTTCACCAGTTTACGCATTCAGAACAATATGATTTAAGAAAATGTTCAAATTTAATTTTCTTTCCAAGATCTTCTCTTCTCTATAATCATTTTCAGGAACTATCTCCTTTCTCTCAGTCCCCAACCTACACGACCATGGGTCGTGACCAAGCACTAGATCTCTAGGTGCTTACTTGAGCCTTCGTCCTTCAGCTTCAGAAGATTTCAAAGAACCACACAACAATCTCTTAGAGTTCCATATTATCGAACTCGCAACATAGGTAAGATCAATTGTCCACGTCTACTTAGCATCCGATGACTGAAACTTATTATGGAACCTCAAGCGTATGAGTTTCAAAACTTCAAAGCTTTGAGACTTCAGAGGATTTCACATCCGTTCATCCGAACTGTTAATCTCTTAACATTCACAATCAGCTTTGGTGATGTCATTACATCACACCACTTAACAGTTTCCAATTGTGGGGGCATGCAGTGGTGGTTTGGAGTAACCTGCCTTTCTTCCTGCAATTCTTCTAATGCTAACACATAACCCCTCGGTCACACCGCGGTTTGGATTGCAGGACCGCTTTGGAGAATTAACTTTCATGCAACTTGGGTCCTCACAGTGCCTCCTGGTCATCGATATTGATGTATTGTGATCAACGCCAGTGTGGGTCCTCGGAGCTTTAACTACGTTACATATCCTTAGCCCCACTAGCCATGTTTATATCACAAGCCACATGGAAGAATACTAGCAGTCGATACGTGGCGGATTCAGATGTGTGACGTGCATCAAGTTCCAAATGTCATTTCAATCTTCCATGGCTCAGAATCCACTTACACTTTTCACACAACCCATGTGCCCATGTCACCTCCAAGTCACATCATCATGACTCACTACTTCGGCTCTTCAGGCTTCGGAGCTTTGAACTTCGAGAGTTTCAACTCCTCTATGCTCGCTTTTTCCCAGAGCACTTTCCCCAGAATTTCATGATCTACCGACGCATATCCTCCTTCATGATCAATGAGTATGCATGACTTAGACACTTTTGGCTTCGGGAGTTTCAAACTCACAACACTTGATTCCTCATGAAGTGACTTTCCCCAAAGTCTCAGATTTGTTTACATGTGTCCCTCTTGACGGACTGTCTATATTATCTCCAGACTTTGGAGCTTCGGAAGTTTTCTCTCTTCACCACTGCGTTTTACCTTTCAACATTGGCTTGATCCAACGGTCAATCTCTCCTCTCTAGATCTACGGTCTAGATCCATTTTGGAGCTTCGGGTTTCGACCCTTCTCTTGTTTCTGGCATCAGACTTCATTGAAGTCGCGAAGTCCGAAGGGATTTTGGTTTAACTCCTTTGCACCTTCCCCATATCTGGCATTCATAATTGATTTCCCTTTCTTCCGAACAGATCCTATGGTGTGAAATAAACTTTGTTACTCGTCAGATTTCCAAAGGAATTCATGGCTAACTGCCTCGTAACATTACTAGATATGACAGTCGTGAAGGATTCTCCTTCTCCCGAACAGATCCTTAGGTCCGCATTAATCTACGGACCAACACCACTTATGTCATGGTTTTATGAAACCGTTACTGTTACACATCAAAATTACTCACTTCAATGCTGACCTATTGTCGTCGTTACAAGTTTTGCAAGTGTCTCATTTTCTCCACAAGTGTCGCAAGTGTTGCAGACATCATACATTCATCTTGTCTATGTCGTGTCTCGAACGACATCACAAGGACACTTCAAAGACACCCTCAAAAACTGGTTTAAGAAGGAGAAATCATTTGATGAAGAGTACAAAGATTTTTCCATGAAAAAACCCACTTAAAAATGAATTTTGAAGGCCAACACTCCCCTACCCATTATCAGGGAGTGCTATCACTCCCTACCCTTCTTAGGGGGAGCGTTTCAACACTCTGTGCACCCTTCTGGGGGAGCTCTGGGCATTTGTTAAAGGAAATTTTAGGCAGCACTTCCCTACCCACTATTAGGGAGTGACAATGCTCCCTACCCTTCTTTGGGGGAGTGTTGCAACACTTTGTGCCCCATTCTGAGGGATTGTTGGGTTGTTTGAGGAAATCTTGGGTTGTTGAGGAGAAGAACCCAAGGAAAAAAACACCACAAACAAGTCGAGGTGGTATGAATGAAGAAAACCCATAGTAAGAGAGCCCCCCATGGGAAAGAACCTCTGACAAGATGCCTGATGATTACAAGGATGGAGCAAGCGACTAAATAAGATAAGGGTACATTTCTTACACAGGTCGATCCAAAGGGAAAGGCGATCATCACTAGGTGGGAGAGATAAATCAACACCAAACACAAGGGAAAATCTTGGAAGGACCTAATTCAGGAAGAAGACGAGATAAGAGACCCAGGGTCTACACAGCCCAGGACAACCATCTACTACAAAATGTTGGAGCAAGCCTAGCGAACAAAGATGATGATAGGCAATATGAGCACTGACCAGAAAGAGACCAACAAGGAGGCTATCAGGGACCACAAAAAGGTTCTCACATAAATCTCTAATCGTCTCAGCAACCTGAAGGGCAGTGAAAAATGACTAGCAGAAGACCAATAAAGCCAGAAGGAGAAAATGGAATGAATGGCAGGCCAATTCCACCTTTACCTATGCTATGTCCACCACATGGAAATCATGCCAGCAGAACAGAGTGGGACACCAACTTGTATCAAAAAGACACGCACGGTGTTCCATAGGAAGGAGAATGAGGAAAGAAAGGACGAAGATGAAAGAAACCCCATCATCCTGCACTAGCGTCGGTTCAACCCCTAGTCATGAAGTGTAGGTGCAACCCCTTTTTATGATTATGTCTTTTATGTATATGATTCTTTTTAGTTTTTCAAACTGGATTTTGGAGGACTGGGTCGGTTTCCCGAGGTGGCGGCCCAACCCCACCCCCTGCTATCTTAAATAACACATCTCATCAATCCTTGATCTGGTTTCCTTTTTGAAAGATCAAGGAATCCCCCTTTTTTGTATCATAACCGCTTTTAGTAATACAACTCACAGTCACTTAGAAAAAAAAAGAAAACAATACAAAATTTCATTTTTGAATTTTGAATATAATTCTATGAAAATGTCGAAGTGTGGTGGTGAAAGCATTCATTTACAGTTAAGAATTCAAGTTAATAAAGTGACAAAACTAAGGACAAGCTATTGGAAATTCCAATTTTTAATAAATAAATTAAAAAAGAAAAATGATTTGTGTGGAATTTATTGGAAATACATCTTAAACTTAGTGAAACGTAAATTTTGTGAGGGTGTAGAAATATCTACATGAGTTGCATTTAGTGAATTTATTATCTAACATTTTAGATAATGAAATATTAAAAAATATTTTTAATTTATTTAAAAAAAATATTAATCCTTTATCAATTTACTATTTGATTTAGAAATTCTGTCATTTTTATTAAATATATAATATATATATATAAACTTTATATTTATGTTTAAAGTATTTTTTTTTTCTTATTAATTCTTATGCTATTGCATCTTCCAATTATTACCCTATTACATCTTCCTTTTACTATCACACACACACACACACACACATATATATATATAATGAAATTGAATGCATATGTTACAAGTCCTTTATTACGAGGCAATCTATTACTAACCACTCTTGTATGATTTTGAAATTCTCCATATAAATTATAAATTATGGTTACAAAAGTTCATCTCACTATGAAAGAATTAATAAATTCTTAATATTATATCAATATGGAGGAAAGATCATGAAAAAATTCAAAATAATTGTGTCAGAAAAAAATTGAAGGTCATGCTCATCTGAGAAGATCACCTTAAAAAATGGTTAAAATGAATCAATCAATAAAACAATGGAGGCATAAATACACACTGTGAACATCTTGACATGGACCAACCTGTCACTTCTGCAGGTCATTAAGTAGTCACTAGCTCCTCTCTCATGGTCACTACTTCGGTAGGTCATTCCACTCCACTCCCCTAGATGATTGATTCCATCGTTATCTCTTTAGTCGTGCCACTCTCTTCCCGTGGTGATTTTTTAAAAGGAAAGTGGGAATTTAGTGGGTTTAAGTTAATGTGAGAAGAATGCTCGGTACATCAATAACAAGTTAACAATCCCAAGTGAAGCTTCAAACATTGGTATGGAATCTTTCGAATGTTTTCGTGGAGAACAAGCCTATTTTTAGCCTATTTATCCTTTCATTTTATAAATATTCACCTAGTACAACTTTTTTGGGAGTCTGTTTTTCTTTTTAGTTCTTAAGCTTCAAAAAGGGTTTAGACGGTTTGGTTTTGGCATTAAAAAAATGGAGAACCAAAGGAAAACGATACAAGGACAAGGATAAAAGGGAGATAAATAGTTATGAGCAACTTAATTCACCTCAATATCACAACAATCAATCATCCTCAATGTATGATAAAGTTTTGAAGGAAAGAAGGATGGAGCTACCCAGTGTTTCTACTAATGAGGTAAGAGGAAATGGAATTGATTTCATTCATGATCACCAATAGAAGCAACTAAGGGATATTATAGAATCTTACAGAAATCTTCCAAATAATTTCCCTTTCTCTCAGCTTGATGAGACCATATAGGAAGATATTAAGACAAGTTGTAGAAATTACAAGCATGTTTTCCCATCAGGCGATCATAATCATAACTGCACATTCAAATACAATGATAACGCATCCATTTCCAAAATATTGCAGCCACAATATGAGTGAAAAACATGCAACAATACATTTACCCTATTCGATAGGTTTTATACAGGTGTTGGTAGCAAGAGGTCATTGGTTGGATCAAACGATGATCAAAAGTGCAAAAGCAATAGGAAGAAAATTAAGAAGAGTAAGGATTTGGTTGTTTCCATCCATACTACTAGTGGTCATGATGAATAATTAATAATAGTGTAGCCAAATACATAGAAGACGATGAGTG
>SNQJ01S0160142.1:0-18525 GCA_010110895.2 Picea sitchensis
CATGACATTCCAATGCAAAGCTTCATAAAAAAATTACAAGGCTTACCAAACTTCAAAGTTTGGTTGAATAAAGAAAAATACATGTTTCTTGGGTGGTATATTCCCAGGAAAAACTCCAAGTTAATAAAGCTTGGAAAAGGATATTCAAAGAGTCATCCCGGACATGGATTATTCAAACATCTGAGGTCTTGTCTCATCCATGACATGGCTGATTCATGTAGTTCTACTTAAGCCAGTCAGATAATGGAAAAGTTAACGCTACCAGTGAGCATACAATTTTCAAGGCTTCATTAATAACATTACTTGATGTCATGGGGCATCCTTTGTAATGTGTCTCTAACCCTTTCCTCCTCATTTGAAATTTCATTTATGCTCACTTTTTTCTTTTATACTTTATGTATACTAGTTCATTTTCATTTTTGGTATTATATTTGGTATTTTACATGTGTAATAATTGAGCAATTTCAATTCACACTTGGTCTTCATATACATGTGTTACTGATGTTGTTTTTGGCGAGATGTTTGTGATGTAGGGACAGATTCTGGATTCTCGCATGCTCTCCTTTTATTAAAGATCAAGCACATGTCCCCATATGGAGCTAATGTTATCCACCAAAGTTTCACTAGGGTGAATTTACAGCGAGGCGCCAAAGATTGAACATTATTGTTCAAAATTCAACGTTCAGAAGTTTAGTTGGTCAAAAAGACCACCCTGTTACTCTACATTTTCCATAAAAAATTGTAATAAGATGTGTTTGCATGATGAACTTGTAAAAGTTCTTAGCCACCTTAAGTCCTAAGCATGAATTATACTCTGGAGTGTTTTTTCACTTACTAATTATATTTTTCCATTTTCAGACGATTTATAATTTATGAGTTTTTTCACTCAATCCTTTAGAGCTGGAGTATATGTTCATGGTTAGGATTGAGCATGGATCTAATCCTAGTGTATGATGTATATTACCTTTCTAAACATCCTCCTAGAGTCTTATGGAAATGTACTAAGTCCCCCCTAGGTTTTTTTTTTTAATTTTTTCAGTTAATTAAAAAATTGCCAGAATTTGGCAATTTTTAATTAAAAAATAAAGATACTTTAAAAAAAGTGGTATTTGGGCACCAAATAGGCCATGGTGATGCTCATTTTTGTACCTAGAGAACCTATGTTACCTAATTACCCACTTACTTGAGTAAAATTAGTGATTTGCATTACTCAAAATTGATTTTACTCTCAAAAACCAAAAAGGTCATTTTAATTCAATAAAAATCAGCCAAGTCAAAAATAAAAAGGATATATGGGGACAAGGTTGAAGAAAAATTAAAGGCAAAATTCAAGAAGGAGTCAAAGGGGGACAATATCACTTGATTGGCATTTGATTGAGGGAATATCTTGAAAGATTTTAGCACATGTGGTTTAGGAGGTGCGCCCCTCTTGGAGAGGTGGCAACCCACACTCCCAAGAGATGGTGCACCCTCCTCCCTTTGATTTTGATTTGGACACTTGTGATGAGTGTGGAGAGGTGGAAACCCACTCTCCCACACTTGGCAGCTTCATCCTCAACACTTGGTGCACCCTCCTTGGAGATGCCATGTGCCCTCCTCCTTGATATCATCACCCATTTGTGTATAAGTATGAGAGCTCTCTCCATTTACTTGCTAGTTGGAGCTTGGGGATTGCTACTTGTAGGTGTACTATTGTAATACTTTCCATTTGGAATTAAAAGACTTTGGAGTTCAACTTGGTGTGGATCTGATGTGTGGATGCTCATTGTCATGTACTAATCTATGAGGTGAAATTGTTTTGATGCATTTTATTTCAATTGTTTAAATTGTAGCTTTGATCTATTGAACTTGTTTGTTTTTTAGATCAAATTATCTTTCTTTTAAAAAGATTTACTAAGCTTGCTTGCATTTTAAATCTTGTTGATTCTCATATGTAATCAAAGAATTCATGTTTTCTTGTTTGATTAACATGCTTTCTAGATTTCATATGTAAAGGATACTACTATTTGACGTTGTGTTTGTAAGTGTGTTGAAGCTTGTAGGATCTCATACTTGAAGGGAAGTGGAGCTTGCTTGCATCCTCTTCATATTCAAGATTAAAAAAGAACAATAGCCCCTCTTTCATGCCAAGAAGACTCCATTGCCCAAGGGATCCAAGGCTACTCTTCTCTCCCTTCTCTCTTTCTCAAAGAAAATTTAGAATTTTGGTTATTTTGTTGGAAATGCAAGTAGCTTAGATTTATCCTTATTTCAAATTATAAATATCTAAGACTACATGCATAAAATAAACTAGATCTAAGTTGTACTTTCAAGTTTCATCTAATTGTTTAGATCTAGCATAGGAAAAGTCTCCTTTTAGCATTCTTTCTTTCAAAAAATTTATAAGTTAAAGGGTAGTTCCTTTCTTAAAGCTTGCAATTCAATATTTGGAAATCTAAGTGCCTTTATATCTCTGTTTTAGAACAGCCATAAAAGACCCTAAGGAAACTAGCTTTCTAGCTTGAGTTCCTTAGTTCATTTTTTGCCGAATTTAGTAGAATTTAACTTAGATTTTTTTTTGGATTTTGACTCACAACCCAAGACACTTCTAAAGTGTTTTTGGGCATATTTTATCTTCTTTTGTTTGCTTTTTTATGCAGGTTGATGAACAGATAGAAGGAAACTCTGTCCGTTTTGGGCAGATTAGGAGCATCCGGGACCCCTGGTAGCACCATTTTACTTCATAACTCTTTGTAAAACATTGTAAAAGCTTGTGACCCCCCTATTGAATGGTAACAAGTGACCTCCATAAGCATTGTACAAAAGTCATAATAAAATCAGTGAGCCCTTAAGTTCCCGCTCTTCATTCCCCCTGGGGGGAGCGGTGTGTCCGGTGGTTGTGTCTTTTTTTTTGCAAAATTTTTAGCTTAGATCAAATTTTCCATTTTGCAAGTAGAATACTAATTGTTAGATTAGTTTCAATTCAACAATTTCAATTTGGAAAATAAACCATCCCCTCAGCGACCTCGAAAGGGGCCTGGTCAGTGCGAATTTAGTAATTAGTCCCACTTTTATTTTCTGTCATAAAATAAACAAATTCCCCTCAGCTCTCAGTGCGGTTCCTGACCCTTCCAGTTGTGAGCTCGTCTCGATCTGCTGGAAGTAAGTTCATACACGCTGTGCTGGTCAGTGGTTGATAGTTTTAATTAGGACAACCCCCAAAGTTGTTAACTTAATGTGCGGGAAAACGCCTTGAAGTGACCTGAGAAGTAAGGCGGGCCCTTTGGGGACTTGGCTTCCCACCCGTTTTGGACATCCATCACTTTGAGTGAGTTTTACTGGTGAGACCATTTGGGTTTCGGTAAATCTCTCCACAAGTTTCCAAGAAAAGAGTTAACCTCCAAGGAGGCCCAAACCATTTCACTAATTGAACATTAATTTATCCTAATAAAAGACTTGAACTACATTGCCCATGATTCTCATTAAGGCACTGGTCTCAATTTTCACACGCAGCAAAGCCACATGCTTCATTTCATAATTGGTTATATATTTAAATGAAACTTGCACCTAACAATTGTCTCTCAGTATCCTTTTGATGCAAGTGCATGTTCATTTGATTATATATATATTGTGGTTAATGTTTGTTTCATGTTTTATTCAATTTATGGTTGATGGTTTGAAGAATCAATAAACTCCTAGATTTCAATTTTCATACTTAGCTTAAAAGACTTAGTATATTTGTTAGGGACTACCCCCCTTGGCTTCGCTAGGAGTTGGCCTAGACGGAGGAGTTGAGGATTAGGTGACAGTACCTTAAATCTCACTTGCCCCCAAGGACACACCGAGTGGATTGAATATTTCTTCCACGTCTCCTAGGTGTGTATAAGGCGACAACATTCCCCACTCATGGAGTCATGGTCAGCTAAATTTAACATGGTTGTTCCATTTTTCCTCCTGCAATAAATATAAAATATTATGTTTTCATACAAGTGTCATAGTCAAATAGTCAGTTGGGTCAAATCAAGTTTCTGCCCAGCAGTCATAATCATTAATTAAAATCATCAAATTCGAAATTCGAAATTGCCATAAATGGCAAAAATTTTCCAATTCGAATTTACTAAAAACAAAATGAATTTCCAGCAAATTTAAATTTCTAAATATTTTATTTTTTTTGGGACGTCACACAACATGGACAACACTTAAAGCATTGTATGAAACTAGCAACACAAATCGCATTTTTTTCCTGAAAACTAAATTGCTAGGCATTAAAATGGATGGAAATGAATATGCTAGTTCATTTTTGGGTCGTATTAAAGAGGTGAAAGACAAGCTAGTAAATATAGGGGAAACTGTTTCCAACACTGACTTGGTCACTATTACCTTAAATGGTATGCTAGAACATTATCATATGTTCATAATAGGTCTCGCGGCAAGGGAGAAACCTCTTATGTTTGAAGAACTGACACGTATTTGACTGCAAGCGGAAGAGAGGCATGGGAATCTGAAGCCTCAGAATAAAGATTTGTCATTGTGGTCAAATAAGAGATCTGTGAAGGGGAGATCAGGAGAAAGAGGCAAAGGAGGCAGTTCATGGTAGAGAGGTGGTTCATGGCAGAGAGGCAGTTTATCGCAGAGAAGACAATATCCAAATCAAGGTATGCAATTTGACATGAATGAGTCAAAGAGTTGGTTTTATTGTGGTCGACCTAGGCATATTGTTAAATATTGTCATAAGAAGAAAAGTGATGAGGCTAGGAATAAACCTAGAACACATTCAGGTCATTATACAGAAAAATCGTCAAATCATGATCTCAGATTATTGATTTCTAGTGATGATATTAATAAACCACCAAATTTTGAATCACAGGATCTTAGGTTGTTTGTGTCTAACACTGCTTTATCTACTAAAATGGATGATTCTGATGCCTAGTTTGTGGATTCTGGAGCATCAGTACATATGACATGTAATAAAAATTGGTATGCTAATTTCAAAGAAACACAAAATGGTGCGAGCATATATCTTGGAGATGACCGCACTCATCAGATCAAGGGATATGGAGACATTCCTGTGACATTGTCGAATGGTACTGTTCGTCACATTTGAAATTTGGTGTATGTGCTAGGGATAAAGAAAAAATTGATCTCTGTGTCCACCATTACAGATCAGAACATGAAGTTTGAATTCTTCAAGAATTATTGCATAGTGAAGGATCTTCTGGACCACTTCCAAAGTGTTGTAATAGGAGTCAGAGCAGGAGGCCTAAACAAACTTGATGTTACCAGCAAAGCACATCATGCACTGACTTTTTCAACTATGCCAATAGAGATTCTTTGGCATCAAAGGTATGCACACATCAATCATCCTGATTTATTGTTATTACAGAAAAAGAATATGGTTGAAGGAATTCCCATGTTGAAGAATGAGAAGGTTGCTTGTGATGGATGTGTATTAGGAAATATGCATAGAGATGAATTCCCCTCTAATCCTGGTAAGAAAAAGAGAGATGTTTTAGATCTTGTGCATACTGATGTTTGTGGGCCTATGCAGACTAGGTCTTTAGGAGGTGCATTCTACTTTCTGTTATTTATTGATGATTGCACGAGATACACATGGGTTTACTTACTTAGAAGAAAAAGTGATGTTTTCGAGTACATTAAGGAATTCAAAACCATGGTGGAAAAGCACATAGTAAAATCCATCAAAATTCTTTGTTTAGATCAAGGGGGAGAGTATAAATCAGGGGAATTCAACAAATATATCAAAGATCATGGAATAGTACATTAGTTTACATTACCTCACACTCCACAACAGAACAGAGTCGCTGAAAGGAAAAACGGAACTCTAGTAGAGTGTGCACACAGTATGATGAAAGGTAAGAATCTCTCAAATGCATTTTGGTTTGAATCCATAAATATTGTAGTTTATTTAAAGAATATAAGTCGAACAAGGTGTCTTGATAATGTTACTCATTTAGAGGCCTTGTATGGTTCCAAACCTACAATTCATAATTTGAAAGTATTTGGGTGTAAGGATTTTGCTCATATTCCAAAGGAGAATAGGAGGAAATTGGATGCTAAAGCCATTAAATGTATTTTCATTGGGTACTATTATGAATTTAAAGCATAGAAACTGTTTGATCCTACTACTCACAAAGTATTTGCAAGTAGAGATGTACTTTTCCATGAGCAAGAAGCAAGAAATCATGACGAAAACAGTCATGAGGAATAGAAAACACTTATTGATGAAAGAGTTAAAGAAGAGAAACATCCCACATAGTAGCAACCATCTTCGCAGTGACAGCAACAACAACAAGAAGAAGGACTCAGTGATATGGGCAATTCAAGCAGTCACGGTTCACCTAGAGGTGAAGACAAATCTTCACAAAGTGGGGAGGAAGATAATCAGTTGAGAATATATTCACGACAGATTCAACTTTCTAAGAGGTATAAAGACTATGCCCTAATGAGTAACATTTCAAATTTCATAGAATCCATGAGTTTTGATGAAGTTAATGAACATGATGAATGGTGAAATGCAATGGAGGAAGAATATGAAACTATAATGAAAAACAATACTTGGGAATTGACTGAATTGCCTAAACATAATAAACCCATTGGATGAAAATGGATATACAAACCCAAGTTTAAATCAAATGGTAGTATAGATAAGTATAAGGCTAGACTGGTTGCAAAGGGGTATTCACAAACATAAGTTATTGATTATGTTGAAACGTTTGCACTAGTAGCTAAATTGAATACTATCAGAATGTTAATTGCTTTAGCTGCAAAGTACCATTGGAAGCTACACCAGCGAGATGTTAAATATGAATTTTTGAATGGTGAGTTAAAGGAAGAGGTTTACCTTACTCAACCTAAAGGTTTTGTGGAAAAAGGGCAAGAACACTTGGTGTGTAAGTTAAAGAAAGCATTGTATGGACTAAAACAGGCACCTAGGTCATGGTATGAGAAGATAGACTCTTTCTTTCTTCAACAAGGTTTTTTTAGGATAAAAAGTGATCCAAATCTATATACCAAGTTTGATGAGCATGGGTATATAGTATTGATTTCCTTATATGTTGATGATTTGATAATTACAGAAAATACAGAGAAATTAATTAATGAAATCAAGGAGCAGTTGTCATAGGTATTTGAAATGAAATATCTTGGGGAGTTACATTACTGCCTAGGTCTTGAAGTTTGGAGAAATGCAGGCCAAACTTTTGTTTGTCAGAGTAAGTATATCAGAGAAATACTTAAGAGATTTAAAATGGATCAATGTAAGTCTTCTAGTATTCCCATGCAGCAGAATGTGAAACTTTCTTTTGATGATGGTTCGAAGGAGGTGAATGGCACTGTGTATAGACATATGGTGGGTAGTCTGAATTATCTCATCACAACCAGACCTAATATTGCATATTCTTTGACTGTGTTAATTCATTTTATGGCGAAACCTCATGAAAGCCATTAGAATGAAGCAAAGGAAGTACTCAGGTATCTAAAAGGAACACTTGATTATGGTATTAAATATACTGATGCATATGATGTTGAGTTGACAGGTTACTCAGATTTTGATTGGGCTGGAAATCTGGATGATCAAAGATCAACCACTGGATATGTGTTCAACATTGGATCCGGGGTTGTTTCATGGAGCAGTAAATAGCAACCTACTATATCTTTGTCTTCTATTGAAGTAGAATATAAATCCTTGTGTGCGGTAACTTGTGAAGTTGTTTGGTTAAGAAGACTTCTTTAGGATGTTGGAGAAGAACAACAGGAACCTACGATGATCAAATGTAATAATCAAATTTCAATCAATATTACGAAGAATCTAATTTTTCATGCAAGGACAAAGCGTGTTGAAGCTCAGTTTCATTTTGTTAGAGAAAAGTTGTAGTCAAATGAAATAGCTCTTATGTATTGTAATACTAGTGAAAATGTTGTTGATATTTTCACTAAGCCTCTTGGAAAGATTAAGTTTGAACTTTTTAGGGAGATGTTAGGTGTAGAAGTCAATCCATTCTCCATTAAGGGGGAGACTTGGAAATAATGGAGNAAGTTTGGAGAAATGCAGGCCAAACTTTTGTTTGTCAGAGTAAGTATATCAGAGAAATACTTAAGAGATTTAAAATGGATCAATGTAAGTCTTCTAGTATTCCCATGCAGCAGAATGTGAAACTTTCTTTTGATGATGGTTCGAAGGAGGTGAATGGCACTGTGTATAGACATATGGTGGGTAGTCTGAATTATCTCATCACAACCAGACCTAATATTGCATATTCTTTGACTGTGTTAATTCATTTTATGGCGAAACCTCATGAAAGCCATTAGAATGAAGCAAAGGAAGTACTCAGGTATCTAAAAGGAACACTTGATTATGGTATTAAATATACTGATGCATATGATGTTGAGTTGACAGGTTACTCAGATTTTGATTGGGCTGGAAATCTGGATGATCAAAGATCAACCACTGGATATGTGTTCAACATTGGATCCGGGGTTGTTTCATGGAGCAGTAAATAGCAACCTACTATATCTTTGTCTTCTATTGAAGTAGAATATAAATCCTTGTGTGCGGTAACTTGTGAAGTTGTTTGGTTAAGAAGACTTCTTTAGGATGTTGGAGAAGAACAACAGGAACCTACGATGATCAAATGTAATAATCAAATTTCAATCAATATTACGAAGAATCTAATTTTTCATGCAAGGACAAAGCGTGTTGAAGCTCAGTTTCATTTTGTTAGAGAAAAGTTGTAGTCAAATGAAATAGCTCTTATGTATTGTAATACTAGTGAAAATGTTGTTGATATTTTCACTAAGCCTCTTGGAAAGATTAAGTTTGAACTTTTTAGGGAGATGTTAGGTGTAGAAGTCAATCCATTCTCCATTAAGGGGGAGACTTGGAAATAATGGAGTAAGCGCCAGTTACAAGTGTCAGTTCTAAGAGTTATTTCCTAGTTGAGAGTCTAGTTGTCTTTGGTTTGCATGTAACTAACTCAGTAGAGTCTTTTCCTATTTAAGAATGTAATATGTCTTCATTGAATAATATAGAGAAGTGAGCGTAGCCTCATCGTGTGTTGTTTGAGCATGAACTTGCACCAGAACAACGTCCATATAGCTCATAATAAACACTCCCAGTGCCTACATCAACAAATTCCTCAATTATATAAAGCCCAAAATAGATATGCACAAAGAACTTTGATTTCAATAATGAAAAATTGGTTGGAGAAATATAAGTAACTTGTTTACTGTTAATATTTTCCATTACACCAAAACCAGGAGATGTTAATAAACTTCCAAACCAGCAACATCGCTTTAAGTGCACTTAATCCCATGTTCCCAAAGTGGCGATTAATACACTAGATGTACATCGGTTAGTCATCACCTTGAGTGGGTTGTTAGTCCATGTTCCCAATGTAGCTGTTAGTTCCATGTTCCCAACGTGGCTTTTAGTCCACGAGAGGTGCGATGGCTAGTCCAATAAGTATGATCAATGGGCTTGGCTTGACATACCAACTAAGAGGCTAATCTGCAAGTAGCATTGCATGTTTGAGAAAATTATTCCTCTTATCACATCATTCACTGTCTGTAGAACAAATCAAAAGTTACAACTATGTAAGAATGCATTTGAATCAGATTTAGGAAATATGGATTACTGATCCAATCTCACATACCCCTCCTACAGAATTATTAATTTGTTTGATATCCTCCAGTGGAAAGGTAGAAGAATGCAACACAACGGGCATATATTCGACTCCACTAGGTCCTCGAATAGGAAGCTGGATATCATCAATCCATCCAATCATTCTCAGAATACAACTTATCACATCAACCAGAGTGTACACGAGCATCATATGCCAAATTTTGTGAAATAATTTAGCTAGTGTAATGTTCGACGAACTAGATTTAATACTACGCTTGGCAGTAGGAAAGGTGGGTGGGACATGACAATTGTCGACTCTCCTGAAAATAGAAAACAATGTGCACATTAAAGAAATCCCATCTCCGAGGGAATGATGGTTTCTCCTGCCTTGCCCATTTTGTAATTTAGGAAGTGGAGCTCCCACAGAGAACGTGACTGATCTAGAGAAGTGAGGACGTGACTGATTGACGATGGCATCGTATGATTCTTCGACAGGCATAAACTCTGCAATAATTGTGTGGTCATCGGTGTTCACTGTTGTTCTCTTCCATCGTAACACTCCCTGGTCATCTTCCTTCTGCAAAATAAATCACATTAACATCACTCCCACGATTTCATCTCAATTTTCTTTTGTTTAATCCCATCAAACATTTAATACAATTCTTTAAAAAAAAATATACGACCCATGAAAATCGAAGCAGGGGTTGAAGATGCAACTCCACCTCAGACTATGTTGGAATGCCTCAAATATTTTTGTGAGGAACAAACCCTACCTCTATGGAAAGTGTTGAGATCTAATAAGCGCACATCACATATTATTATTTGGATGAGCTGGAGCGGTGTGGAAAATGAGTGCAGATGAATAACACGGTATAGAACGAGAGGCATGACTCTTAATGAAGGTAGAATTGGATGCCTCTCTTAATGCAAGTAGAATTGGAGGGTGACTGCAATCTAATGATGGTCTCTCATGACGTGTTAGTGGAAATGCAAACCAACAACAATCTGTTAAATTGGACGGATTATTCAAGGTACTTTTACAATGAATTTGAATATGGTGTAAGAAGATGAAATGTAGGAAATTGAATTATCTTACCGAATGTAAAACTTTTATTCATAGAAATTGTGAATAACTAGGTCAAATTTGATTTTTTATAACAATGGTATATTATTTTTCCAACAAAATATAAGGTATATGTGACATCCCCCCAAAAAATAAAATATTTTTTTATGTGCTGGAAATTGATTTTCGTTTTTGGAAAATTCAAATTTGGAAAATTTTTGCCATTTATGGCCATTCTGAATTTTGAATTTAATAATTGTATTTAATTATTGTGACTGTTGGGCAGAGATCTATTTGGACTCAACTAACTATTTGACTATGACACTTGTATCACAACATAATATTTATATTAATTGCAGGAGGAAAAATGGAACAACCATGTTCAAATAAGCTAACCATGACTCCATCAGTGGGGAACATGTTGGAATTGCCTCTAGGCTAATTATGAGAAGTGGAAAATCAGAGATTTGGCCACTGGAAGCCCTTGAAAATCAGGGATTAAGAGAGCTGCGAAAATCCTCAAAGGAGGGAAAAAGACCCAGGTAAAGATTGGTAAATAACATATGCGAGGAGGCAGGATGCTGCCAAGTATGTTGGGGAAGAGATTTTTGAGCTCTCTTGCAGCTATGAAAACTACAAATTGAGTGTGAGGCAAGAGGAGCCAGCTGAACAGATTTGCCTTGTTGTTATGAGAATTGTCGAGTAAGTGTGAGGAAAGAGGATAACTGTTGGAATTGAATGGACATTGCTGAGGAGTTTCCAAGTTTTCCCTCATGGATTCATGGTCAGGCTAGGGGGTGAATTAGGCAAGTGACTTTGGATGCCCTGTTCTACGGTTGGGAGGAACGTGGTTGTTCCCTTTTTCTTCCCACGGATTGGATTCAGATATGTTGATCTACCCCTCTCTATTCTTGGCTATGTTTTGATTTATGGCAGGTATTTGTTGTGTGATTATATCTAATTGTATTAATGTAAACCTTTCCCTCTTTGTTATTGGATGTTTTGTGTGTAACTGATATTATGCATCTAATTGTTTCTAAAATTGAAATAATTCTTTCAATGGATGACATTTATCGTGGTATTAAATGTACGATCACAGTCTAAATTCTGAAGTGGTCCCTCCCGAAATCTAGAAGTGCTAGGAAAATTTATTTTTATAGAAGTTGAGTTTAAGAAAGCCGGTCCATCTACGGGTTAGGAAGTCAAAATACTAGATGTACAAAAATTCAGAAAGTTAAAAAATTCTGGGGACCCCCGAAAACCAAACTCAGATCCCTCAGATCATCAATTATATTTTCCAAACTCTGATGGAATGATATTCTTATTCATGTATTTACATAGATGCACAGATCTACTATTGTTGACATTTAATGCCTTGTTTAAAGAGGCTCTAAGTGAACATAATAGGAGTCACCTTTTACAGAACCTGTTACCCTATTGTACCCCTTTTATAGATTATATGCGTATAAAACTCAGAAGTTAGATTTTTTTGGAATCCTCATAAGTAAATGGATATTGAATCCTTCTACACCTATTGTCTCACAGAATGAAAGTAAGGACACCAGTAAAGGGAAAAATTTGGAAAGTTAAGGGATCTGGAAAACCCCTTTTGTTTATCAAATGCTAAATAATCATGAGAATTGACACCTATCAAAAGATTTTTATGCTTTCCTTGTTTTGTTTAAAACGGTCTACCCTTTCCACAGTAAGGTTTATGATGAATTTTAGGAAATTATGAAACCCCAAAGTGTTAATCCTTTTTCCCTTCTTTCACATTTCGGGAGTTGTTGCAGGATAGGTTTGGACATCAGATCTCATGAAGTTCTGAACCTCTAAATCCTGAAATGTGGGTCTCACCTTTCCCTTTTTTTTTGCATTTCAGAAGTTTGTATATGTTGATGTTTGGACATTGAAACTTGCAAAGTTCTGAACCCCGAAATCCCAAAATGTGGGTCTCACCTTTCCCTTTTTCGTATTTCGGAAGTTTGTATATGTTGATGTTTGGACATCGAAACTCGCAAAGTTCTGAACCCCAAAATCCTGAAATGTTGGTCTCACCTTTCCCTTTTTTGCATTTCGAAATTTTGTATATGTTGATGTTTGGACAACGGAACTCGTGAAGTTCTGAACCCCGAAATCCCGAAATGCGGGTATTACCTTTCCCTTTTTTTTCATTTTGTAAGCTTGTGTATGTTGATGTTTGGACATCGGAACTCACGAACTCCCGAACCCCGAAATCCATAAGTGCTCGCCATTTTTTCACAATTTTGGAAATTGTGGTGTTTTGATGTTTTGACTTTTGAAGTCGTGCGATTTTGAACCCCAAAACCCCGAAGTGTTAATCCCACCTTACCTTTTCACAACTTCGGGAAATGTTTTGTGTTGATGTTTGGCTGTTGTACTCACGAAATCCTGAACTCCGAAACCTCGAAGTGTTGATCACTTTTCGCAATTTCAGGAGTTGTTGTGTGTTGATGTTGGCTTCTATACTCGTAAAATCCCAAACTCCGAAATCCCGAAGTGCTAATCACTTTTCGCAATTTTGGGAAATGTGGTGTGCTGATGTCTAGATTTTGTACTCGTGAAACCCCGAACCCCGAAACTAATCTTAGAATTATGAAAATAATTTTATTTTCGGCATTCGGGACTTGATGGTTACATTTATACGAAGTTCCCTTGCTTTTCTAAACCCTGAAACCTCGAATCCTGAAATCCCAAAGTGTTGGTCCCACACCCTTCACCTTTCGAAATTTGGGATTTATTGTGTGTTTTTTTTAGCATTTGAAACCTCGAAACCCCAAAGTGATGGCCCACAGTCGTTCTGTATTTTGGATTTTAGCAAACAACGGGGTCCTTTGTTTATTCGGCACTTGTAATCACCGAAATCCTGATTGACCTTTGTTCCTTCACAAAACTATAGGAACATAGTAGGAATTATTACTATAGGAACAACTCAAATACTGTAATGAATGGACTAGTAGAAAACATTGGAGGATCTTCATCTGGGATAGAAGTACAATAATAATAGTTCATATTACAAGTCACTGTTGTATGGGGCATGACTTATTATATGGAGAATATATAGGTATGTACTTACTTGTAGGTGGAACTAAGTACATATATTAATAGAGAGTTAAAGCGAATTTTCTACAGTAAAAACGATAATATTCGCCTTTACACGCGCACATAGCAGACAGTAAATTACCGAATGTTCTAGCAGTCATGAAGATCTAGACTTTCAATCACAAGCATAATTAAATGTGTTGAGCGGATTACTTTGACAAATTTATGTTCGAAGTAATTAAGTTCTAAGCTTAAACGAAATAGAATTATATATTGAAATTTATTTATTTTTATGGTAAATTTGAGTTCATTACATATGGTATCAGAGCAAAAGTTACAACACTAGGCTTGAATAGGGCCACATTAATTACTTAGTATATATTCTGATTTATGAAAAAACTAATAAATATTGTGGATTACAAACAAAAATCTTTTATGTTTTGTGTTGAATAATGGCATCTCAAGAAGGTGCAGAAATCAGGATGGAAGGGAATCCGCAGCAAGGACCTTCTAGAGATCCGAGACAAAACAATGATGGAAGTTCACCGACGGAGGTGTTGGAAACAATGAGGAACCTGATTGTTGAACTACAGGTTTTCAAGGCCGACAATGAAAAATTGAAGAAGGCCCAGCAAGAATATCAAGAGATAAATGAAGTCATGTTGTGTAGTATAGTAACCAAGAAAAGCCCAAAAGATGATAACCCTAAGAAAGAGGTTAGCAAAAGAGCCTCCAAGAATTTTAGTGTGAAAACAGAAAACGGAGACAGTTCGCCTGAAGGGACTCCATCAGCTGAAGACAAAACCATACCAGACAAGAAAAGAAAACAAACAGGCCACCTTAAAGGAGAATTTAAAAACATTAAACCGACTACTTTTGATGGAGAATCCAAGACAGGAGAAGAAGTTGAGGCATGGTTGTTGGACATCAAAAAATAATTCCAAATATACAACTATTCTAGTAACATGAAGGTCAGAATGGCCATCTACAATTTGAAGGGGAAGGCCAACGTTTGGTGGGAAGACCTAAAATTGGCCAAGGGCCTAAAGGAGAAACAATTGGAATGGTCTGACTTTAAGAAGTATTTTAAGAAACAATACCTTTCTGAAAGCTATTATGAAAGGAAGACGAAAGAATTCTATGAGTTACGACTCAGACAAATGACGATGGAGGACCTTATAAATAAATTTCTGGAACTACTAAGGTTTGTACCAGACATCCAAGAGGATAAGCTAAAAATCAAGCGATTCTTAAGCTATTTACCACAGTCCTGCAGGGATAGAATTGAGTTTGACAACCCCAAATCCTTGAGTGAGGCATTCAGGAAGGCATGAATGTACCATGACCAGTATAAACAGCGGGTAGAGTATCCCAAGACCTAGAAGGATAAGAAGCAAGATGGAATGAACCAATGGAAGAAGGGATACCAACCAACTCCTTATCAGAATGCAGCAAAAGTTTTCCCAAGGAAGGATTTTCACTCCTATCATCCGAATATGCAAGGTAATGGTAAACCGGTAAACCTGGGAACGAAGAAGTTTTGAGACAACTCCCATGAGCCATTAAAGTGTTGGGAGTGTGGAGAGCCTCATCTAAGGAGGAACTGTCCACGTTTAATTATAGCAAACAGAATTGTTTTTCACAATTTACAGGAAGCCTCGATAGTGGGAGAAATAGGTAGAAGTTTGCATCGGATAAATGCAGCCATAGATGGTCGACAAGTTGACCACCAGTATTTGGTGGTAGAGATCGAAGGTAAAATCCATGACACTGGAATTTCTATTTTAATTGACCCTGGAGCTACGTTAAGTTATATTACTCTCGATTTAGTAGAGTCGAATAAACTTAAGAAACAAAAGCATGCAAAATATTGGCTTGTACAATTAGCAACAAGTACTAAAAGAAAAGTAGTCAACTTTATTTCTGATCTTGAGTTCAGCTTAGATGGTCAAAAGATAAGGACCAATCTGAACATCTTACCCCTAGGATCTTATGATATGATTATCAGGATGGATTGGTTGGAACAACACAAAGAAGTACTAGACTATTATACAAAGATACTTAGCTACAAAGATAATTTTGGCACTGTTAGAACAACCCAAGGCATACCAAAACCTGTGTCAGTTAGAAAATTTTCAGTGATGCAATTCAAGAAATGTATTAGAAAGGGATGTCAAGTTTACACCATCCAAGTAACGAATCTATTAGAAAAATGAGATAAGCCCGAGTTAGAAGACTTTGTTGTCCTACGTGAATTTAGAGACATGTTTGTTGATGAGATACCAGAATTGCCTCCTAGGAGAGAAATAGATTTCTCCATAGAATTACTACCCGGATCAACCCCTATCTTAAAAGCACCCTACTGAATGAGTCTACCAGAACTGACATAATTAAAAATACAATTACAGGAATTGTTGGATAAAGAGTATATCAGACCAAGTGTCTCCCCATGGGGAGCACAAGTCCTCTTTGTGAAAAATAAAGACGATACTCTAAGACATGTATCGATTATAGACAACTGAACAAAGTGACAATTAAGAACAAATACTCGTTACCACGGATAAATGATATGTTCGATCAAGTTGGTGGGGCCAAGATCTTCTCAGTCCAGTTATCATCAAGTTAGGATAAAGGACCAGGACATAAATAAAACAGCTTTTTGAACAAGATACAGACACTACAAGTTTGTAGTCATACCTTTCGGACTCACTAATGCACCGACCACATTGATGTGCTTGATGAACATCATTTTTAGCTAGTACTTAGACAAGTTCGTAGTGTTATTTATCGACGATGTTCTGGTCTATTCTAAAATAGAGGAGGAACATGATGAACACCTAAGAATAGTTTTGTAACCACTAAGGAAACACAAACTATACACAAAATTTGACAAATGTGATTTTTATCAAAAAACAATACAATATTTAGGACATGTCATTTCCTCGGAAGGTGTTTTCGTAGACCCGGAAAATATAAAATCCATTATGGAATGGCCAGTGCCTAAGGATGTGGCAGATATTCGGTCATTCATGGGAATCACCGGATATTATCGTAGATTTATAGAAGTGTTCTCCAAGATAGCCTACCCTATCACGTCATTACAAAAGAAAGGGACCAAGTTTAACTGGTCGCAAAAGTGTCAATATAGTTTTAACAAGCTAAAAGAATTATTGACATCAACGTCGATCTTGAAGGTAGAAGACCTAGATAAAGAGTTCACAATATGCGTTGATGGAAGTAAAGAGGGACTAGTTGGTGTTCTAACTCAGGAAGGGCACATGATTTGTTATGAGTCCCGGAAATTAAAGGAACATGAGTGAAATTATGTCACTCATGACTTAGAATTGGTATCAATAATACATGCCTTAAAAATGTGGTGACACTATATAATGGGAAAAAAATTCTTACTATTGATGGATAATTGCGAGGTGAAATATTTGTTTAACCAACCAGACCTTAATGCAAGACAACCAAGGTGGCTAGCCTTCCTGATCGAATTCGACTTCAAGGTTGGACATATCAAGGGTAAGAAAAATAAAATAGCAGACACATTAAGAAGAAGAGTCCATGGGTTATTTGAGATAAACATCAATAGGGAAGAAAGTGATCTGGAACAAAGAATGAGGACGAAAGGTATCAATGATGGAAATTACACTAAGATAATGGAAGAATTTCAAAATAGTATCGCAAACTCAGATAAATCAAATATAAGTATTGACAAGAAGGGACTATTAATATTTAAAAACATACTTTACATACCATATTCAATAGAGATAAATTAATTGTTTTAGACAAAGTGCATAAGAAACCATATTCTGGCCATCCAAGTTACCAGAAGACAATAACAACACTCAGAAAACTATTTTACTGGCCTAACATGAAGGGCGAAATAGCAGAATACTTGGCTAGGTGCCAATATTGTCAGCGGGTTAAGGCCGAACACCAGCATCCAACCGGCCTATTACAGCCACTACCAGTACGAGAATGGAAATGGGAGACCATATCGCTCGACTTTATAACAGGTTTTCCTAAAACTTAGAAACATAATGATTCTATCATGGTTGTAATCGATAAACTTAGTAAGTCTGCACACTTTATTAATGTAAAGTCTACTTTTAAAGATATTAACATTGCTGAAATATTCATGAAATAAATTTTTAGACTGCATGGTATTCCTAAAATGGTGGTTTCAGATAGAGACATAAAATTCACATCCGCTTTTTGGAAGGAATTGTTTGCAAGGCTAAATACTAATTTGAATTTCAGTACGAGTTATAATCCACAAATGGATGGACAGACTGAAAGGACAAACCAAATCATAGACGATATGCTCTGCATGTATGTAAGAACAAAACCGAACAAGTGGGAAGACAACCTACACTTGGTAGAATTTGCATATAACAATGGGTACCAAACTTCGGCTAATTTGAGCCCTTTCGAAATATTGTACGACAAAAAGTGTAGAACTCCAATTAGCTTGGATAACCCGGCTGACAGACTCATGGTTGGATCAGAGATGCTCCAAGAAATGGAGAACATGGTAAGGAAGGTACAACATAACTTGAAAGAGGCACAGGACAGATAGAAGGGATATGCGAATCAAAAAAGAAGACATTTGGAATTTCAAATGTGAGACCATGTTTATTTGAAGGTCAAAGCCCGAAAAAGATCATTGAAGTTGGGGAACTGTGCCAAGGTGGCACCCAGGTTTTGTGGGCCCTTCGAGATACTAGCTCGAATTGGACCCGTAGCATATCAACTTGCACTTCCAGCTAATCTA
>SNQJ01S0160145.1:0-14911 GCA_010110895.2 Picea sitchensis
TCAAGCAAGACAAAATTAGAAAGTACAACTATCCAGTACAGCTGGCAGTGTACGGTCATACTGTTGAGGGTACAATATATTTAACACCTCTCGATTTTGCCTCCCTCTAAGTTGGCACATAGATCACACTGAATGGCTCAGTATTCAATGAGGATAAGAATGAAGTGGACGATAACGAAAGATACATGCCTCTCCACTCTTCATTGTCGATGTATTGATGTGATTTCTGTTTCTACAATTATATCCCGTGCGTCTCTTTTGGCAATTGGTTGAAGAATCACGTACATGTTCACATGGAATCATTACCAGGGTTTCGAGTATCAATGGACCAGTAAGAGAGTGATTCCAATTAACTATTACTAGGGTTTCGAGCATCAATGGACCAATAAGAGAGTGATTCCAATTAACTTGTGTGTTTAAGTGAATGGATAGGATGGACTTCATTTCATTTGTGTACGAATATATGAAATTGAGAGAAACCTCCATTGAGCTGATATATTATTTATTTATGGTAGAAAATGAAACCAACTTACATAGGGCAGACAAGAATGTGCAGAGCGCACATGTATAGGGAAAACAAAACAAGAAGAAGATTAAGAAGATCTCACAAATCTTAAATATTGGCACAGTGGGCCAGAACAACTAGCATGGTACAATTATACTTTCTTGAGGTTACAATTATAACTAGCACTCCCTCTTAAACTTAACAATTACAAACATCAACACTCATAATGTCCAAGTGTTGTCTCTGAAAATCATAATAAAGACATTTACCAGCTGATCTCATGAGCCACAAAATTAAAGAGTTATTTGACCATTATTGATTAGCTCGCGTATGAAGTGATGGTGAGTGTCAATGTGCTTGCTTTTCTTATGAAAAACATGGTTTTTGGATAAAGCAATTGCTCAAGTATTGTCATAGAAGATAGGACTTGGCTCATTTTCTGTATGTGACATGTCATTCAATAGTCTTCGCAGCCAAGCCACACAAACAGGAAGTTGAGGTAGCAACGACATACTCTTCCTCTACAAAAGATATTGAGACAATAGGCTACTTCTTTGATGCCAAAGAAATCATATTTGAGGTGCTTTTTTTGTCATCTAGTCTACATTTAAGTGTAGCCAAAAATATGATTATCTTTAGAATGAGTGTACCATAAACCCAAATTTAGAGTACCAACAACATATCTCAGAATCCTTTTCGCCATATTCAAGTGAGAATATTTGGGAGATTCCATGAACTTGGAAACAAAGCCGACCTTCATACATAATATGAGGTCGAGTTGTTGTAAGATACAACAAACTTCCTACTAATCTTTTGTACAAAGTAGAATTCATTGTAGGGCCTTCATCTTGTTTCCTCAAATTTGTGCCTAGGGGTATAGGAGTTTCTTCTAGATTGCAATCTTCCATGCGAAATATTTTGATGATGTCGTCTCCATACTTTTGCTGACAAACAAAAATCCCTTTGGGTGATTGGTCAACGTCAATCCCCAAAAAATATTTCATTATGCCAAGATCTCTGATTAAATGACATGTTTAAAACTGGTTAACTCAAGATTTCTAGTATATATAATGACATACAATCACAATTGTATCTTGCTAATTTGTTTTGGTGTATAGAGTTGGCTCATTTTGGCTTCTGCTAAAACCACTTTTGATCAGGTAAGTGTCAATTATGTTGTACCAATCTC
Organism: Picea sitchensis; assembly: GCA_010110895.2. Taxonomy (NCBI): domain Eukaryota; kingdom Viridiplantae; phylum Streptophyta; class Pinopsida; order Pinales; family Pinaceae; genus Picea; species Picea sitchensis. The sequence goes on from SNQJ01S0160145.1 coordinate 1,695, forward strand.
TTGGAGGTTGCTTTAAGCCATAGAAGGCTTTCTTCAACCGATACACTTTGGATGGCTAATCTTTGACTTCAAATCCGGGTGGCTGATCCACATAGACCTCTTCCTCTAAGACACCATTCAAGAAAGATGAATTCACATCCATATGGTATACTTTTCATTTGTGTTGAGTTGTTATGGCTAGGAGAGTCCTTACAATGTCCAAACTTGCTACGAGATCAAAATTTTCACCATAATCAATGTCCGATTGTTGTCAGAATCCTTTGGCAACATGTGTTGTCTTGTGTTTTTCAATCTACCCCTTTTCATTTAGTTTAGTCTTGTAAACTCACTTGATACCAATACTTGTCATATTTATAAGAAGATCAACAAGATCCCATGTCTTGTTCTTCTCAATGGAGTCAATCTCTTAGTTCATGGCTTGAACCCAATGTGTCTCTTTAGCTGCCTCTTTAAAATATGTAGGTTGACATGACATTAATGAAAAAATATTGTGATGATTCATATCATCCAACTGGTGATGTATTTCTCTCAAGCTTCGAGTTCTCTGATTTTGAGGTTCAGATGCTGAATTTATTCTTGAAGAAGAAATGCCCTAGAACTTTCAGGTTGTCCTTGTACTTGCAATCTTGGAAGTATAGGATGATGTGTTTGGGATCCTAAATTTTCTTTGTTTTCAGGAAGTGGCAGCAATGAATTTTGACTGTCCATAGGGCGATTTTCAATCTCACTCCAGAACTGATTTTAAGAAATTTGAGATCTCTACTAAGGGTTAGTTTCTTTGAAATCAGATTGTAGAGTCTCTAGGCTTTGGATGTCTCACTGTAGCCAACAAAAATGCATTTTTCACTTCTATCATCAACTTTCTTCCTCAATTCAGAAGGTATGTGAGTGAATGCAATGCATCAAAATGTCCAAAGATGAGAAACATTAATTTTTGTACCACTCCATGCTTCTTGAGGGACCTTCATCTTGACACTAGAGGTTGAGGATATATTCAGGAGATAAATTGAGCATGCTACTTCTTCAGCCCAAAATAGATTTCAAAGACATTTCTCTTTGAGAAGTCTCCTTGCCATGTTAATTATCGTTTGAGTTTTCCTCTCAACCACTCAATTTTTTTGTGGAGTATACTGCATTGTGGTTTGCATGATTATGCCTTGTGATTTGCAGAAATTTTCAAATTATGTTTAATAGTATTATTCTCCTCCATATGACCTGAGAATCTTCTCTGTTTTTCATCTTCAACCTTGAACTCCTTGAACTTTGCAAAGGTTTCAGACTTGTGTCTCAGGAAATAGATCCATATTTTCCTGCTAAAGTCATCAATAAATGTTAGGAAATAAAATCTACTAGCTATTGAATTTGTTTTCATTGGTCCACATAGGTCATTGTGAACCAACTCTAAGTGTTGTTTGTCTTGAGTGGAGGATTGGGGAAATCTAGTTCTCTTATGTTTTCCAAGAATGCACTACTCACATCTCAGATTTTTCCCTTTGAAGATAGGTAGACATTTGGCCATGGAGTGCTTCTGTAGAAGGCTTAGACTCTGAAAGGGTAGATGTACAAATCTTGCATGCCAAATCATAGTTTCATTTGGGGTGGATGCACTTTGTGTAAGATTGGGTCAGATTTGCAGTTCTAAGGGTGAGGGGAAAAATTCTATTCATAGTCCCATGGATTTCAAAAGTCAATTTTCTGCTGGGAGTTTTGTCATATATCCTACATGATGCTCCTTCAAAAAATACCTTATAGCCATTTTCAACTAATTGTGCTACACTTAAGAGGTTATGTTTTAGATCTGGGAGATGATAGACATCATTTATGTTTTTTTTACATCTTGTTTAGTGAGAATAGGTACAATTCCTTTTCCTTGAACTTTGACTAAAGAGTCATCTCCAAGTGTAATATCAAATGAAATAGAAGAATCAATGCATGAAAGTAAATCTTTGTTACCTGTTATGTGATTGTTGCATCTACTGTCCAGCAACCAAAGGTCCTTGTGGTGTTCTTCAGTTTTGTGACATGAGAGAAACATCCCATCTGAGGTGTCTCCTTCATGATTTGAGACATGTAATCTGCCTCAGTGCTAATTAGATTTCGTCTTCTGACATTTAGATTCATAGTGCCCATACTTTTTGCAGTAATAACATTGTATGTTTTCTTTGTCATTTGATCTCCTCCATATGCCTCTTTGAGGTTGGAAATTATGATTCTGGTTTTGATGTGTGTGACCTTCATGTAGGTGATGATTTCTTGGGCTTCTCCCTCTTCCTTTGTGACCTATGCCTCTCCCTTTGCCTCTCCCAGTGCTGAAACAAAATTGAGTCTTGAAGGCATTGGCTATTGACTCATGTTCTAGATGTAGTCTCATCTCACGTGTCAACAAACAACCCATTAGTTCATCTATTGAAAAATTTTACAGACCCTTGGATTCAAGGATGGATGCAAAAATGATTTCAAATTTCTTTGGAAGACTTATGAGTAATTTCTCAACAATTCTTTGATCAGAGATGTCTTCACCAATCAACCTGATCTAGTTTACAATTCCCATGACTCTCATCATAAATTTATCAATGTTTTAAAATGTCATTTTCAAAGTCTCAAAACGCATCCTCAAGTTATGCAGGTTTACTATTTTGACCTTGTCATTTCCTTGCTAAGTTGTTTATAGCATGTCTGAGTGATCCGAAAAGATCTTTTACATGACTATGGTTGAGTTATTAAGCATGTGTTGATTAACTAATTAGGAAGCTTAATGAAAGAGTAAGAAGATATGAGAATATATCACATCCATATAAGCATTTACAAAACTAAAATGAAGAATAAAACAACAACAAACCATAACACAAATATGATAACGAAGTTCGGTAATCTTGCCTACATCTCTGGGCCTTTGTCTCAGTCGTTGAGGCTTTATTATTTATGTTCAAATCTCAATAAGTACATCTCAGCAGTGCCAAAAAGTTACAAAATTGATCTGGTCTTGTTCTACCATATCTCTAGAACCCAATAGAAGAAACTACACTCAAATCGGATGATCGGAGCTCCCAGAAATGGCCCGCAAATGTGCGCTCCTCAACAGATTCCCTACATAAAAATGTCTTTGGCTTGGCCAATATTTAGTATAAACCTGCTATGAATCCCCTCTCGTGGAATCAAGAAGGAATGGTTTATATAGATCTCAAGTTTGTAACTATCTCCCAACTTCCCTCTAAGATATGGCCTCAAAAAGGGTGCAATATCCCCCAAAAAGGGCAAAAAATCTCCAATTACAAGCCAAAAATCCAATAAAATACACTTTATACAAAAATATGGGCTAAGCCCCTTTTCTCAAGTGCACGTCCCCTAAACAAGGTCACATGGTAACAAATGATGAAGCGCCATCCCCCTAGGGGTTGCATGCTGTCCCGCACCCCGAAACCCTTTGTCACTTGTCACCAAGTCCCGAAACAAGCGCCTATCCGTTTAGCCACCGCCCTTGGTTTCCGCATAGAGTTTTCTTGTCCATAGGATCCATGGCCCTAAATTTCTCCCAAAAATAGGTCACATGTCGTTTTAACGTAGGATTGTGCCCACCATAAGCGCCCAGACTGTGGTCACCGCCCCGGTCACATGCACCAAAGGTGCCAGTGTTTAAGCCTAGAATCAGGGCGCCTTGTTGACTGTGTAGTGAAGCTCCCCCTAATTGAAAGCTGGTGATATGGCATGGATGAATCCACGGGCTGGGGCTTGGCCCCAACCCCCTTTTGCCTCCATTTGACAGCTATTTGACTTTAAATAATTTTAAATAGGCTTGTAATAATAAGCTCCACCCAAGGCGCGTTGGCTATCAGACCTTTCCCAAGGCATTTTATACCAAGAGGTCATGGGATTGAATCCCATGAGCTCCAAATTTTTTACCAACCATCAAATGATAGGGTGTCACATGGTAGCCCATGCCTGGGCCACGTGCCCCGTTTAATTTGTCGAGAATGTGCAACTTGTCAACATCTGATTGGATCACTGTCATCTTCCTAGTCAACCTGATGTTGTGCTGCCACATGTCTCAATTCTATGTCAGCATGATGATGTCATCATGACATCATGCTGATGTCAATGCTGACGTCAACATTGACTTTTTTCCTGTTGACGTGTTGACTTTTTGCATGTTTTGGAAAACAAAAAAAATGTGATATCAATAACATACGATGTTTGTTTGAGCACGTTCAAGTTGCGTTAGGCTCGTATCAAAGAGGAATATGCACATGTCCATTTTGACGCCATTATGATAACTTTTATTTTTAGGTCTTTCCGAACCCCATCAAGCTTTTGGATTCAAATCTCGATCACACCTCCCCAATAAAATACCTATTGGTCCCCAAAAGGTTACTAACCAATCAACAATCTCGAGATTAGACACCTGTCTTGATCTCTGTCATGTGCACCTGTATCATCAAGATCAACTGTAACACACTCATGGAAACTAACAACATATTGTTAGCTATTTGAACCTTGTCACATTTGACTGAAGAAACTATCATCCATGTAGACAACATTACTAATGATAGCATCAAAAACATCACTGCAAATGAGCTAATATACTTGTAATATTTCCACGACATGAGCTTATCTTGAAGATTTTTTTTATTGATTTTCCATTCATGAATCATCTCTTGTTCTTGCTTAAGATCGTTTACTTGATTTGAAACAATTATTGGTTTGTTTCTTTCTTGAACTACCTTCTTTAATTGTTCCATAGTTTGAAGTGTTTTATTTGACTTTACATGATGAGCATGAACCACATAATCTTGACCTGCTTTGGTTAATTTATATTGATTCTTTGTCCTGTAGAAGATTGTTTTACGATCATATAAGTATGGACTACCTAAGACCATTCCACATTCACTTAGTGGCACTACATCACATTTTACCTCGTCCGCATACTTAGATGAAATTGCAAATTTGATTGTGCACTACTTTGTTATGCAAATTTGATTGTGCACTACTTTGTTATGCAAATTTGATGATGGTTTCTTATCCACTTAAGTGTGTAGGGCTTATGATGTATATGTGTTTTTAACCCCAATTGCTTACCCAATTCTTCAGAAATTAAGTTAGACTGAGATCCACTATTGATTAATTTATTAACCTTAGTGTGTTGCCTAATGACCTTGATGTGAAACGAGTTACTTCTACAATCAATTCCTTCACCAATTTTACCTGTCATACCAACCAATGAGACCTTTGATTCATCACCTGAATCTGATTCCAGGTATCTGGGTTGTGTTGTCGCTGCAACTATTTTCCTCCCTTTCTTCTCCTTGAACCACTTTGGCCTCTTCTTGGGATGCAATTGACAACAATGATCCTCATCATGCCCCTATTTCTTGTTTCTTGCAATGCTTGCAAGAGGGCCTCTCTTCTTTTCTCATCATTGCATTTGTCTTTTTTCCATGCCACTTCCTTTTGTCCTCTTTCCTTGAAGACGATTCCCCTGATACCCCAAAACTTGTTTTCCCTACTTCAATGTATGTCACTTGAACATAAACCTCATCAATGTTAGTGGGTCCAAACATGAATACAATGTTTCTAATATGTGCAGTTAAACCTCCAATATACTTCATAAGAGTTTCTTGGGTATGTAAAGCAATATCTAACATTAATGCCATTTTTTGAAAACCATATGTGTATTCTTCAACTCTTTGTCATTTTCTTAGTTTTAAAGCTTGTCATTCAATTAATGTTTTTTCTTTATAACCCAAAGGATAGAATTTCTTCCTAAGTGTAGAAATGAAACTTTTCCATGATGGAAATACATTACCCACTTATTGCGTTATGTTTTTCAACCTGCTTTTCCACCAGATGAGAGTTGTGCCTCCAAGTATCAATGATGCCAACTTGATTTGTGTGGCCTGATCCTTGATCTGTTGCACACTGCAATAGACTACCATCTATCTGACCCAATTGTCAAGTCTCTTTGCATTAACTTCACCATAATATATGGGTAATTCAAATTTAACATCAAGTTTTAATAATGGAATTTCATTCTTATGTTTATGAACATGTTTCTTTGCATTGGATTTAGAACTTGAACTTGAACAAGAAGGAGAAGAAGGAGGTGATGACGGAGGTGAAGGAGGAATACGAGGAGCATCCTCTCCTTCACTTTTTCCCTTTGAATATTCACCCAGATTTGGTCTTTTCTGTTCCAAGTAATCCTCATACAAAACTTTATCATCTCTGACATAGCAAAGAATTTTTTTCGAAACTCTTTCTCATCCTCAGAAAGTACCTCTTTGGATGCCATCTTCTCACTTTGAGAAGTTCTCTTTATCAATCCAATCAATGGATTCTCTTCAAAAATATCGCCTTCACCACGAAGTAGCTTTTCCTTGGTTAACATGCAAAACTCAAATCGAAATGTCAACTTGCTTTGATTTGATCTGAAAAGATCTTTTACATGACTATGGTTGAGTTATTAAGCATGTGTTGATTAACCAATTAGGAAGCTTAATGAAAGAGGAAGAAGATATGAGAATATATCATAGCCATATAAACATGTAAAAATATGAAATGAAGCATAAAACAACAAAAAACCATAACACCAATATGATAATGGAGTTTGACAATCTTGCCTACGTCCCCGAGCCTTTGTCTCAGTGGGTTAGGCTTTATTATTTCTGTTCAAAGATCAATAAGTAAATAACAACAGTGCCAAAAGGATACAAAACTGATTTGGTCTTGTTCTACCAAATCTCTAGAACCCAACAGAAGAAACGACACTCAAATCGGATAACCGAAGCTCCCAGAAATGGTCTGCAAAGGTGCGCTCATCAACAACTTCCCTGCATAAAAATGGAAAATATTCATCATAAACTTGCTCTGAATCCCCTCTCATGGCCTCAATAAGGACTAGTTTATATAGATATGGAGTTTGTAACCATCTTCCAACTCCCCCCCCAAGATATGGCCTCAAAAAGGGCCCAATATCCCCCAAAAGGGCAAAAAATATCCAATTATAGGCCAAAAATCCAATAAAATCCACTTTATCCAAACATATGGGCTAAGCCCATTTTCCCCAAGTGCGCGCCCCCTAAACAATCTCACATGGTAAAAAATGGCCAATCGCCAACATCCCAGGGGCTGTGCGTTAGCCCTCACCCCGAAACCCCTGGTCATGTGTCACCATGCAATGGGACCAAGTCCCGAATCGAGCACGTATCCATTTAGCCACTTCTCCTCTTTTTCACATGGAGGTTTCTTGTCAATAGGATCTGAACCCGTAAAGTGCGCCCACAACCAGGTCACATGTCGTGTTAACATAGGACTGTGCACACCTTAAGCACCGAGACTATGGTCACCGCCCCGGTCGCATGCACCAAAGGTGCCAGTGTTTAAGCCTGGAATCGTGGCACCTTGTTGACTATGTAGTGAAGTGCTCCCCTATTGACAGCTGGTGCTATGGCATGGATGAATTCACGGGCTAGGGCTTGGCTCCAGCCCCCTTCCACCTACATTTGACATATATTGCACTTTAAATAATTTTAAATAGGCTTGTAATAACAAGCTCCACCCAAGGGGCATTGGGTATCATATATTTCCCAAGGAATTTCTATACTAAGAGGTCATGGGGTTGAATCGCATGAGCTCCAAAATTTTGACCAACTATCAAATGATATGGTGCCATGTGGTAGCCCATGCCTGGGACACGTGGCCCCATTTAATTTGTCGAGAATGTGCCACTTGTCAACATCTGATTAGATCACTGTGATATTTCGAGTCATCCTGTTGTTGTGCTTCCACGTGTCTCAATGCTACATCAACATGATGATGTTAGCATGACATCATGTTGATGTCATCATTGAATTTTTGTGTGTTGACCTGTTGACTTTTTTCCTATTTGGGAAAATGAACAGAACATGATATCAAGAGCATGTGACGTCTGTTTGAGCCCATTCAAGTTGTGTTGGGTTCGTATCGACCAGGCCTAAGAACACATATGTTTTGAAGACATTGTAAGAACCTTTATTTTTAGGCCTTTCTAAGCCCCATCAAGCTTTTGGATCACCGAGGCCTATTTAGAGGTAAGAACACCTGTGGTTTTTTAGAAAATCGAGTCATCCACTAAGTTATGAATCCACAACTTTGCCATATTCTCTCTTTTCCTCTGTTCTCCCTATGCAACTCTCTCTTGATTTTTCATGGAGGCTAGGTTTGTTGGTTCTAGTTCCACATAGCGAAGAGCTATTGGATCCCAAAACTCATGTGCTTGTAAGAAGGATCTCATTCCGAGAGAGAAAAATTCATAGTTCTTTCCAAGAAGAATTAGCCTTTGTGTTGGTCCTAAATGGTTAGAGGGGGCCAGTTTTGTAAAAAAAAATTAGAATAGAAAACAAAATGGTAGTACTCTTTGTGCTTTTTCTCAGGGATTAAAAAATACCACTGATATATGCAAGAAAACAGGTCCTCTTCCTTTTTGCTGCACATAAAACGAGGTCCTCGAAATCCTCTACGTGACTTCGGGCTCAAAAACGTGGGCCAAACAACTTTTTTAGCTCTGATGTGGCTGGATATGACTATCCGAGCACGAGATCTATAGAGTTAGAACTCTGATCTCTCTTCTTTATAAACTATAGCCCCTCTTAATGGAAGAATCGAGCTATATGATTTTACTCGCGAGCCAAGGCTTATTTATTTTTAACGAAAATAAATTTTAAAGTTACGTCCTCATATGACCAAGGGATGACAACCAGGTGCTATCCTAAGAAGTGTTGTTTCGGAAGCTCCGGGAAGTTTGGGCTTCGAGTGTTTCAGTACGCCAAAAACCTTTATTCCTCTGAATAGGAGAATGGGCAAAGTGATCGATGGTCTCAGTTACCCATCGAGATCTATGGTTCATAATACTTTGGGACTTCAGGCTTTCAAAGAACAAACGATCCTCAGACCTCGACAAACCAATGGTCAATATCCATTTCAGAACTTCGGCCTTCGGGAGTTCCTGTCTACTAACACACGCTATCCTCCGGAGTGTCGAATCTCTGAAATGACGAGATCAGCCTCCACATGTCCTCTCGATTAGATGACTAATATTTACTTCATCTCTTTGGTTCTTCGGGAGTTCAGGAGTTCATGACTCTACTCTTTAGTTCTTCTGGAGTGCTAGTGCTCCAGACCTCCGGATCTAGCGCCACGTGTCCACTCAAATCGACAATCCTCATCCTCTTTGGGACTTCAGGTCTTTTCAGTGCACAATTCCAACTATCCTTTGGAGTACTAAATTAGTGAACTCAAAAAGTGTGGTATCGTTTGACACGTGTTTCCTGGATCCGACAGTCAATAATTGCTTCGGCAATCCGGGACTTCGGGGACCTAGACACCTTCTTGACCATGGTCCTCCGGAGTGCTATTTGACTGGACTATAAGATATTCTCACACATGTCCTCTTCTTGGATCGACAAAAATGATTTGTTTCAGGCTTCGAAACTTTGGGAGATTTCGACTCTGCAACCTTTGCACGAAATACGTCGAATGCGTGAAGTACAAAGGAGTTCGGTGGTTAAACCCTGCATACCTTTTCTTTATCTGACGATTACTGTAGCTCGACCTAGATCTAATGAACGGGATCAGTTGGGCTCCTCTACCCGCTCCTTTTCCTTTTTGAGGTTGATTTAATGGCCTAGATCTATTTACGCGACCAATTCTAACGACTATTGCAGCTTCTCCTTTTTCTTTCCAGCATTTTCCTCTCGAAGAAAAAAGGTTCAAAAACTCTCAAATGCTTCGTCCTTTGAATCTCCATTAGTAGGATATGCCTCCACAAGCTATGATGTCTCCATCTATATTTTGAGCGCATTTCTCTCGAGGCTATGTGAGGAGTTTTACTTCCCTCTCTCTATTTAGCAAACTGCTCTCCAATCTCTCTGAAGAGTCTTACCTCCCATGCTATGATACCATGATAAAGAAAGAAACAAGAAACATAGTAGACAGAATGTGGAAACGAATATGCACAACGTGCATATATTAGATGATAGTCTAAAGCTAGAAAGGGAAAACAAAACAAGAATATCAAGAAGATATGGAAAATCCTAATGACTCATACAACTGGCGAGAGCAACTGGGAGTGTACAATCATACTGTGTTGAGGTTATAGTTATAACTAACATAAACCACAAGAAGAGAATTCAAGGAACTCAAAATTCTTAAATATAAGTCGAATTCAAGGAAGTGAGGATTCATAAATATAAGTCTTCCCAAACGTACAAACTGAGAGTTTCGAGGTTGGACAACTCATTGTGTACTAGTGTTGATTCTATAAAAAAATATGAATGACATAACATGAGATTTGGTTGGTTTTCACACAGCCGGGACGGTTATCAATAATTATTATAATGAAGATTTGTAGGGTTAATTATTTCCATGTGAAGTTGCACAATCCAAGCTATGCATTAATGGTGTCGGTGTCATAGAAAAGAGTGTGGAATTCAAAACTGAAGGAGGGAACTCAAAACTGAAGGAGGGAGTCAGGTTGAAAATCATTTGCAGTTTGATATGGCCAACCATATCTCTTTGGAGTTTGGATTTACTAATAGAAAGCAACTCTAAAAGTTTATGATAAAGTACCAAGAATCTTTGGAGACTGAGGATTTGTTGGGATACATGCGATGCCACGATCAAACCAACCCATAACCAATGCATTGTTTTAGCTTCGTATCGCTCGGATATATACTAGGGGATGTTTATATTGGTATATATATATATATATATCAGTCTCCATGTTAGGAATTCTCGGATATATACTAGGGGATGTTTATATTGGTATATATATATATCAGTCTCCATGTTAGGAATGACGAAGGATGATTATCGACATTTTAGGCGATGCATGAATTCACCGTATCATCAGTGATATGCAGTTTTCTAATTAAGATTATTTTTAAATTTTGAGGTTGGTTAGTGCACTGTTTTTAGTTTTTGAATTAAGATTATTTTAAATTTTTAGGTTGGTTAGTGCACTGTTTTTAAGGTTTTTCTTTATTTTAAAAATCATAATTTCAATTTTGATTTATAATTGAAAATCGTAAGGTTTAGATTTAACTTTTAAAATCATAATTTTGATTCTGACTTATAATTGAAATCCATTTTGAATACATAAATTTCTGACTTATAACTGAAATATGAAATCCATTTTGACTACATAATTTTTTTATTTATAATTGAAATAGATTTATATTCAGATGAACTCACTCGGTTATTTACCTAAGACCATCATCACTTAAGATCATTATTTATGTTGGGCAGCTGAAGCAAAACAAAACATTAAAAACAATATTGAACATGCATAAAACCAAGAACAACAATCACACAATTGATATTAGATATTCCTATTATTCAAGGGAGAATTACAGTAGCCAATCTCAGACATACAATCATTCTCTCCTCACACATACTTTGCTCTCTACACACCTTGCACTCCACATGGCACTATCAATTCTATGGATATGCTAGTATATATAACATCTATTACTTAGTTCCTGATTTAGCTGAAATGCATGTGCATGCTGATAAATTGTGAAGCAAAAAATGCAAAGAGAAAGAATAGAGCAGAAATAGTATTCAGTATATTGAGAATGTAAGGAGAAAGTACAATGAGAAGAATTAATGAAGTGATGTGCAAAGGGAAATAACTGAGCTAAATAGGCTCAAGCAAATCAAGAAAAGAAAGTACAACTGGCCAGGACAACTCGCGGTGTACAGTCAGCCTGTTGAGGTTACATTATATTTAACACTCCCTCTTAAACTCAACAGTTACAAACATTAGCACTGATTATGCCCAAGTGTTGTCTCTGAAAATCAAAAATAGATTTTCCCAGTGGCTTTGTGAAGATATATGCGAGATGATCTCGAGAATCACATAATTGAAGTGAAATATCACCATTATTGACTAGCTCGTGGATGAAGTGAAAGCGAGTGTCAATGTGTTTGTTTTTCTTGTGAAACACATGATTTTTGGATAGAGCAATTACTGAGGTACTGTCATAGAAAATAGGAGTTGGATCATTTTCTGTATGTGACATATCTTTCAATATTCTTCTCAGCCACACAGCTTGACAAGAAGTTGAGGTAGCAACGACATACTTAGCCTCTACAGAAGATATTGATACAATTGGTTGTTTCTTTGATGCCCATGAAATCAGGTTCGAGCCCAGGTGGAAAGCATGTCCTGAGGTGATTTTCCTATCATCTAGGTTGCCTGCAAAATCACTGTCTGTGTAACCAGATAGTTGATTACTATCAAATTTAGTGTACCATAAGACAAAATTGAGAGTTCCTGCAATATATCTCAGAATCCGTTTCGCCATTTTCCAGTGAGAATCTTTGGGAGATTCCATGAATCTGGAAACAAGGTTGGTTGCATACATAATGTCAGGCCTAGTTGTTGTAAGATACAACAAACTTCCTACTAAATTTTTGTACAGGGTAGGGTCCACTATAGGGCCTTCATCTTTATTGCTCAATTTTGTGCCTAGGGGTATAGGGTTTCTGCTGGATTGCATTCTTCCATGCGAAATATTTTGATGATGTCTGCTGCATACTTTTTCTAACACACAAAAATGCCTTTGGTTGATTGATCAACCTCAATCCCCAAAAAATATTTCATGATACCAAGATCTGTCATCTCAAACTCAGACTGCATGGTATGTTTAAAATTGGTTAATTCAAGATTTCCAGTATATATCATGTCATCAACATATAAACATACAATCAAAATTTTACTGTGCTGATCAGTTTTGGTGTAAAGAGTTGGCTCATTTTGACTTCTGCTGAAAGCTCTTTTGATCAGATAAGTGTCAATTCTACTGTACCAAGCTCTTGGAGCTTGTTTTAAGCCATATAAGGCTCTCTTCAACCGATAAACTTTGGCTGGCTGCTCTTGGACTTCAAATCCAGGTGGTTGATCGACATAAACTTCTTCATCTAAGAAACCATTCAGGAAAGCTGAATTGACATCCATCTGGTATACTTGCCATTTATGTTGGGTTGCGATGGCCAATAGAGTTCTTACAGTGTCTAACCTTGCTACTGGAGCAAAAGTTTCACCATAGTCAGTACCAGGTTGTTGTGAGAATCCTTTGGTAACAATTCTTGCCTTGTGTTTTTCAATCTTCCCTTTTTCATTGAGTTTAGTTTTGTAAACCCACTTGACACCAATACTTTTCTTGTGACTTGGCAAATCAACA
>SNQJ01S0160146.1:7677-21667 GCA_010110895.2 Picea sitchensis
AAAAGTTGTGGAAACTCAATTTGTATTGATAAATAAAATGTTGTAAAAAAACAAAAAAGGACAATCAAATTAAAGAGCAACAAAACTTAAAAATTGAATTACAAGTAATTCTTTTTAAAATAATCAACTGCTTTGCCAAAATATATTAACAAAACTAAAAAAAATTGAATCACAAGTAATTCATTTTAAAATAATCAAATGCTTTTGCAAAATATATGAGGAAGAGTAGCCAGTTTTTATAGAAAATAATCTAACAAATCAGGTTTTGTATAAAACAAAATAATATCAAGGTTTGTTCTAGCTCTTATGCTTTAAAGTGTAAAAATAGGATTTGTGGAATAGATTATTTTTTTTTTTTAAGTAAAAAAGGGAGAGCCTGCTATATTATATTATCAAAAAACTGTAACAAGATATACAGAGTCAAGAGTCTGAGTCACCCAAAATGCTGCCGGAACCCGGAAACCAACATAGGTGCATAGCAAAAAACAACTTTAAACTAGTGGTATCTGTCCTGCCCGGAGGAAACCAGGACAGGTGCCTAAAGTTTAAAAGAGCATAAAACAGTAGCATAAAAACTAAAGAGCCAGAGAACATAAAAAACCTAGGTAATTGGTGACCTGTCGCCATCATCCGTCTTCCACGTGGACCCAGCCGGGATGGCAAAAGACTGCGCGCAGAGGGGGCACTTTCGCCGAACTGGAGCACCAGAGTAAGCATCGAGAAGCATGTCCAGGCGTTGGCCCATGAGGAGGGCACGATGCTCCAGGTCAGACATGTGGCCTCGGAGCTCGAACACCAGGGACAGGTGCTCCTCATGGAGGAGAAAGCCATGCAGTTCACCACCCTCGTCGTCGAGTGTCCTTCTCTTCGCACCATCCTTTGCTTCCTTTCCCATCAGGCACATTTTATCCACATCCATCGCCGCTTCCAGGTCCTGCTAGGGAACCTCTTCCACAATACAACCAAGAAAATCGGCATCCAAACTTGAATTGGGTTTGTTTTCCTCTCTGCCAGACCTCACTGTGTCGCAGGGCGCCTCCATTGTCGTCAAGTCCTCCAAAGTCGTGTCCTCCTCTACAATACACGCCGGGTACAAATCCTCAGTGCCGTCCTCCAGCTTAACGGTGTCCGCACTGCTGCGGCCAGCTTCCTTTTCGACAATGGTGGAGAGCAGAGCCTTTTCCTTTGCCCGAGCCTTCTTTCTAAGCAGTGAAGTAGCCATGGCCAGAGCACGTTCGAAATGCTCTTTACGCCGCCGCTGTGCCTTGTGGGCGTTCCAAGCAGAACCACGTCGATGCGTTCCTCGTTTCCTAGTCATATTATCCTGGGGGTAAGTAAGATTGCAGAGCGCTCGCCGAGAAAAACACGAAGGCCAGGACGAGGGTGGAAGCCAATTTAGAGCATAAGCAGGAGGATTCGTGCCAATGCTCCACGAAAGGATGGTGAACTAGGGCGCAAGGAGCGCGGAACTACACCAGAGCCTCCAGACGAGGAGCAGAGCCGAGGCCGGAGCGAAAGAAAGCGAATAACCAGACTTCGAGAACCCATAACCGCCTTTAACCTCAAGCTTGCTGAGTACACCGAGCTCGTAAATGGTCGCTCGAGGGAGGAGTCCTCCCATCTCTGAACTGTTGTTATGGCTGTCCTGCATCGTTAATGCGGGTGCAATGGTGGCGGCCTTCAGCATTTAATCCCATGCTAAGTGCGAAGCCTGCTGTCACTCCTTCGCCGCGTGTCACCCCATACAGGGAGGATTTGTGGAATAGATTATCAAATTATGAAAAATATTGAAAAAAATAAAATCTAAACAATTTTTTTTTTGATTTTACAGACATTTGGTCTCAAATTTATATATTTCAAAAATGATTTCTAAATTGTTTTTCCACTAAGTATAATAATGTTGTGTTTTTCCACTAAGTATGATAATGTTGTTCATTCAAAATTTCATGGGTTATGTCAAAATTTGAAATTATTCTCCACCATATGAACTGTGTTGCCCGTTTTCAGTGAACTCAAAATATGTGGTTAAATTTTCTATTATAAATCAATGTTAATAGGTAATTATTCTCAAAATGCTTCATACTAGGTAATTATTCTCAAAATGATAGATTCATATTCTGCAGGCTTATTTATTGGAAGCATTGCCACTTCAATGACCATTTTTTAACATAAGTTTAATAATAGTTTCCTGTATTTTTAAGAAAAAATAGTATAATTTCAAATTCCATAGCGTATGATGCAATTCTGTTTTATGATAAAAAAATCATAAATTAACTTATCTTAAAAATGGAAAATGGCATAGCAAAGTCTCTCATCATAATGATAATACTTTTACAAGTAATGTTTGATTAGATCCAAAAGGATACAAATTTATAAATATTAGAATTATATAAAACATTTTTTTTTCAATTTTTTTTTTAATTTTGATTTTGTAATTAAAAAAACCTGATTATTTAGATCAACTAATTTAACAGTTCAACGGGCATGCTCTGAAACTGAAAAAACATATTTTAATTCCAATATTTGTTTCAGTAAAAAAAGAAACTGATTTAGGGCAAGTATCTTTAAAGTTAAAATGCTTGGAATTGTTTTCCAAATTCCGGTGTTTCCTTTTTGAATTACTTCAACATAATTTATGTAGCAAAACTATAAAATGCTTGAAATTAGCAAAATTAAATGATATATCATATTTACAAGAGTTGCTTATTACTCTATATTTATAATGGATATAAAAGATATTAATTGAATTTTTCAAATTTACAATTATATTTAAATTATTGAAAATTGTAGTTTCGTGCATATTTATGTTGCCTAATTCCAACAAAAATGATTAAAACATAAAATAGTTAAACAACTCAAAATGAAAATAGTAAATCTAGTAGAGAAGAGGTTATGAGAAATAACAAGAAAAATAGATAAAACTTGAATAAATAAACACTATCCTTGGTTTTGTTGGAAAATTACTTATTATTTGTGGTATAGAAGAACTTGATTTCCCATTGACACTGATATCTACATGTTTTCTCTGTTTGTGAGATTCTCATTTGTTTGTTTATCTATTTTTGTACAAGAATCTTTCCAGAAACTTTGAAGAGAATAATGCCTTTTATACAAACTAAGTCCTTTTTGTTTTGTGATAGAAAATGAACATTGCAGGGTATTAGCCTGAACATTGCTAGAATGTATTCATAATAGAATTAGAGGCATTTCACCATGTATCTGAGAATTCTACTCTTTCTTATAGTTTTTCAGAAACAAGATAAATTCATATATTTTTATATGTTATTGTGGTTGTTTATAACATAAAGGGTGATTCAAATTTTATCATTTAATTCAGAAAGAATATTGAATACTCAAATTGAAATTGATAGTTCTATTCATCTACAAATTTTTTTTTTGAAATTATTGTTGTATTCATCTATAAAATGTTTTTTTTTTTTTTTTTTTTTTNAAAATTCTTAGAATTTTCAGAACACAAGATCAATCAACAACAAGGTTAAAAGTCATTACAATAATATAAAGCTGAGCAAATCACTACTAGAATGAGAAAAATAACAACCATTCTCTCAACCATCCCAAACTCAATTAACATGATTCACTAACCTTATAAATAATAAAACACCATTTATAATATCTCTATACTTTGTTTTTTAAGGCACTAATACCATATCATATCATATTTTGCAGTTAGTTACCATATCATAGGGCATTCTAATTTTTTTATAGGAGCCTTAAATCAGCATATTCATCTAAAATATTTCTAGATAAATAAAAAATAAAAAATAAATACTTAAAATATTTATAGATAAATAAAAATAAAATATTTTTCTCTGTAAACTTGAGTAATAAGATGACTTTGCAACTTGTACCAACACTACCCACAGAGCATACATATAGAAATGAGCAAGACAGTTGGTTCCTTGTAGAAAAGTGACCCTTACTCTTCTCTTCAATCTATACTGTATTGGATAGGCCGCCATCAGAGCCTACAACACTTCTCCAGTCAGCTGAGCTTAGGAAAGAAGTCCACTCAATCACATCAAAATATACATGCGAGGCCCAATATACATAGCCAGGATCTTTAAATGGCAGGAAGTCTTCAAAATGACCATCACACTCTTTTCTCAAATAAATTTAAGTACTTAAATGTGTGAAGCATAATTATGGACAATGTATGGATCTTGATTACTCAATTTTTGTCATATTAAGAAGGTGGTGGAAGGACAATGTGGAGATCTTATTACTCATTTTTGTATATTAAAAAGATAGAAGATGAAAAATATTATTTTAAGGTGTTTATATTAAATTTTAATTTAAATTATTTATAACATTATCAATTTATTCAATAAAATTCTAATTCTAAAATAAAGTAGTTAATTTTTGTTAAATTAAATAAACAAAAAATAATTTTTATGGACTATAATAATCATTATTATAGTATCATTACTTTATTTAATTTTTATATATTTCAATTTATTTTTATTAATTTAAATTTTAAGATGTTTAGTGATTAATATGGTACTATATGGAGAAAATATAAATCCAACGTTTTTTTCAATTTTGTCCATTCTTAAATGTTTTCTAAAGTGAATTTTTAATTAATTTTGAAGCATTTGAATAATCTTGTAAAACAAATACTACATTGAGATATATACTTGGGAATTAACCATGTTTATGAGTTTATATAAAATGATATTAACTATCTCATTATCATATTTGGGAATTAACCATGTTTATGATTATATAAAAGTAATGATATTAACTATCTCATTATCATACTGGTTTTTATTATGCCTAATGCATTATTTGAGTTGGATATTAATGCATTATTATTTATGTTGGTTATTAGTATTTTTTTTAGGATTTTTTTTTTGCATTTTTATTAATATAACAAAAATACATTGTCACATGTCTATGCCATTTAAGTTCTTTATATGACGTTCATATGTCCAAGCTATCATCATAAAAAAGATTGCAATATGTCTTTGTTTAGTTCAATTAGTAGTTTCTTAAAAAAAAACTAGACATTCGAAAAAATACATTTTATTTTTCATCCGAAGATCAATGAAAGTCTATCATTATACAAAAACTAAGAAAAAAATTGTGATGGTTGTAGTAAGTCCATGGTTCATGATTATATTCCGTAGTGTGTTCACTTTGGATTACTGAAACAATCCAAGTTTATCATTCCATCCCATCTCTTGCTTTTGAGAACCCATATGCAACACTATTTTTGTCCCTATTGCAAGGTCTTCGGCTAGAAGGGCACAAAGACCCTCACCCAAGTCCTCAAGGAGACGAAACTCGAGGTTGCTCCAACACCCAAGTGTTGCATTAGTTGGGAAAGTGGGCACCTTGTGCATGCAAATGCACCAAGGGGCTTGCCCAAGTATGAAGCAACCAAGAGATTGGGGCGCACCAGCATGAGGAGCGTACCAAGGTTGGGGTACACCGGTCCCAAGGGGCTCGACGGTTGACGAGTGCATGGGTTCGTTTGGACGACTAGGTTTGTGAAGGGGTGGGACGATTCCTTTGGGCGATTGGGTCCGTGAAGGGGCGCAGTGATTCGTTTGGGGACATGGGTCTGTGAAGGGGTACGATACCCCAAAATGACATAAAAATTCGCAATAGTGACCTTTGGACTCCCTATAAGAGAACAAGGGCGCACAACCAAAGAAGGCATATTTTGAAGAGAAGGACAACAAGATCAACTTTGTAAATCTGAGGCAGATTTAGACGAAGAGGGGTGAGATCCCTCAAGGAGTGAAGTCGCTCCACATGGGAGAACTTGTGCTGCCTTGAGGTGATTTTGTGGGTAGAGTTGGGGTGACCTTCTTTTTGGCTGAGTTTGGGGGAAGTCTTGTCGCAGGTCTGAGGAGGCATGCTAGGAGATAGAACCACATATTTGAGGAGGCATGCTAGGATACAGAGCCGCAAGTCTATGCGAAACCTTGCAACAGAGAAGAGACGACAAGTCTATGATTGAGGGCATGTCTAGGGTGCACCGCAAAAGGTTGCGGAGATGGTTGCAACATAGGGTGTTGGTGTGATGAATCTGTGTATGAGTGTCTTGGTGAGGTGAGGCGAGTTGTGTGACTCCACCCAGTTGTAAACCAAGTTGATAGTGCTCATATTGTAATTGTTTTGCAATAACAAAGACTTGGCTGGGTGTTAGGCACGGTTTGTGCCGCTTGCATTGTATATGTGTTTATCTTGTTTTTTTTGCAAGTGTTCTCTTTGTTTCATGGATGTATTCTTATATGTGACTAAGTGTTAAGCTATTAACAATTGTCTAAGTATACAAGAGTTGCACTAGAGTAAGAGTGTGACTCGTCGGTAGCCTAGAACGAAGTATGAGTATTCTCTAGGCAAATAGGTGAAGTTCAGATGAAGTATCCTTGGTGTTGTCAAGCAACCAAGTGAGAAAAATTATGGTGCCGCATGCCCTCAAGAGGTGCACAGTCGCAAGATTCGGCTAAGCACATTGTGGGGATGTGACACATGCAAATATGAGACAAAGATGTATATGAGAAGAATGTCAGTAGATTGAGAAATTCATGACACAAAGGTCTTAATGTGAAATTCCAGAGAGCAATTTCCTTGCACATCCATTGGATAACCAACGAGTCTCCAAAAAATTGTAAATGGGTTACACTAAATTCTTGTGCTAGTTTTAGGACCAACTTTAAAGCCATCAATTCACTGAAATTGTTAGTTTCTTGAGTGATTCCCGCTTTAAAAGAAATATTGTGATTTGAAGATAAGTATAGTATGTCTCCTGAACCTCCCTTAGGAGGGTTCCCTTATGATGCACCATGAAAAAAAACCCATGAAATGTCCTTATTTATAGCCACTTCACCTTGACTATGTGAGATAGATTTGTCCTATATCAGTGGGTAGACGTTTACAATATTTAAGGACTAGAAAACACATCTGAGGGGAAGAGTCTCTTTATCTTCGAACAATTTTTAATATCTAGCAAGCCATACTCCCCATACATAGTGGGAGTGCTCTGATCTCGAAAGTATCCTTTCTATTACACCAGGTTCTGAAGGTCCCTTCAACGCATTCCCCTTCCCAAAGATTCCCAATCCCAATTAATCTTTCCACCTCTTTCCATACCCCCTTGGAGTATGGACATTCCAACATGAGATGAACTATAGATTCTTCTGCTTGGGGACATTGACAACACTATCCAAGTCTTATAAAACTCCTCTTCTAAAGAACATCCCATGTGGGATCCTTGTTGTGTAAGCTCAACCACATAAAGATCTTATTTTTTGTTGGGCATTTTAATTTCCATATCATTTTCCACCATGAGATCTACTAGTCCGCTACTAGCAATTTAAATTGGATGACTTAATAAAAATCAATGTTTTGGAATACAATCAAACTAAGTGGATTAAACTTGATAGTGTTAGGACTTAGAGTACTAGTGGGTTAATGGTTTCATGGTTAGAGGTTAATGTTGGTGGGTTATATGGTTAATCAATGAGTGGGATGGGTTAGTGTTTAAGTGGTTAGTGGGATATTGGGTCAATGAAGCAATAAATGAGATTCACTACCTCATTACCACAAAGTGTTTTATTCTACATATTACATTGCTTGAGTTGGTTACTCAACAATACACATTCGATGAATCAATAAAAATTAGTGTCTATGAATCTAATTAAACTAAGTGGAATAAACTTGATAAGAGATTAGTAAAAGTTAATTACCAATAAGAAGATAACTTTTAGTAACTTAGGGGTTAGTGGTTAATGAGTTAGTGGGTTAGGGATGAATGGCTTAAAGGTTAGGCTTAGTGTTCTAATGGGTTAGATGTAAGTGTTAGTGGGATAGATGGTTAATTAGTTAGTGGGATAAGATAGGGGGTTAGTGGGTCAATGGTTAATGTTCTAGTTGGTAGAGGTTATTTAATTAGGAGGTCAAATGTTAGTGAGTTAGTGTATTAATGTTAGTGAGTTAGTGTATTAGTGTGCTATATGGTTAGGGGGTTGCTAGGGTGAGAGTTAATGGTTTCATGGACTAGGGTTTAGTGTGTTAGCAATTAATGTATTACATGCAATGGGTTAGTGATTAGTGTGTTGGCATGTTAGATAGTTAATGAATTAGTGGGTTAGTGCTTTGTGTATTATATGGTTAGTGGGTTAGTGTGTCATATGGCTAGTGGGTTACTAGTTGGGGGTTCTGGTTGGGGGTTAGTGGTATTATGATTAGGGATTGATGGATTAATAGTTATGGGTTAGAGGTTAGTGTGTATTGGTGATTAGTGGGTTAGGGGTCATTGAGCTAGATGGTTAGTGTTAAGTGATTAGGGATTAGTTAATCATGGGGTTAGTGGTTAGTGGGTCATGGGTCAATGGGTTAGGAATTAGTGTTTAAGGGTTATGAGTTCATGTGTTAAAAATTAGTGAGTTATGAGGCAATGACTTAGTGATTAATGTGTTAGTGTGTTAAAGATTAGTGGGTTATGGGTCAACGAGTTAGCGATTAATGTGTTAGTGTGTTAGCAGGTTAGATGATTAGGGGGTTAGTGTGTTATATAGTTATTGGGTAATGTGTTATATTGCTAGTGGATCATTGGTTGAGGGTTAGTGATATAATGGATTAGGAATTACTTGGTTAGGGTTTAGAGTATTATTGATTAGTGGGTTAGGGGTCAATGAGTTAGATGGTTAGTGATTAGGGGTCAGTAAGTTATTGGTTTAGTGGTTAATTTGTTAGGGGGTTAGTGGTTAAAAGATTAGTGGGTTATGAGTCAATGTTAATGGATCAATGGGTTAGGGGTTAGTTGTTAGTGGGTTTGATGGTTAGTCGGTTAATGGTTTAGTGGGTTGGTGGTCGGTGAGATAGAGGTCCTTAGGGGTGAGTGGGTTAGTGACTTAGGTGTGGGGAAGTAGGTTAGAGAGTTAGCATGTTAGAGGTTAGTGGGTTAAGATGTAATTTATCATGACTAAACTAATTAATTGTTAAATAAATGATGAATTTTTTCATTCTATTATTTTTAAATGGTAAATTTTATTTTAAAAATTCATTTTTGTGGCATAAATGATTATTTGTTAATTTTTATAATGATGTATTTTGAAAATGATTTCATTAATATTTAAATATTATTGTTATTACAAGCAAAGTTAATCAACATTACTAAAAAAATTCACTAATATTAAAACTTTATTATTAATTTATTTTTTTAACAAGAACTGGAGAAATTTATATTAAAAAGATGTGGATAAATCCACTATAGTAAAAAAAAAAAGGAAATGATAGGCCTTTGGCATATAGATGCTTTGAAAATTGAGATTGCTGTTACAAAATTTGTGTCCACAATTTTTCCAACTTTCCTAACTATGACATTTCTGCTATATTTCGAAGAATACAACCTATAAAAAACTCCATTTATCCATATTGTTAAACAAAACATGACTCTTGAAAATTATATTATAAACTACCCGATTCCTTTTTGACCTCCAGATGTTCATGCGGCTCCCAATTTGTGTTCGTTGCTGGCTTGTTGAGGTCTGGAACTTGATTCACAGTGGCTAAAGATTGATTTCTTGAAGCTTCCTGGGTGTTGTCGGGGGTGTTGGGATGCTTATATTTTTTTTTCCCTCTGATCGAGACGTCCTTGCATGTTCTCCATTTGACTGCGCCGATCCTCAATTTCGTTGTGTTGGGAGAACACTTCATCCTGCAGTCTTTCAATGAGGTGCCAGTGTTGTGAGAGAGTTTCCAATTTGAAAGTCATTGTAGAGCTTATTGCTCCCAAATGAACTTTCAACCTTTGACACCCAGAACATTCCTTCTCTGGGTCCTACTGTTCTTGCCCTGCAAAATAATCTACCGAGTTCGTGGTCCTTGGCTCCTTGTGAGGCTTCTGCCTATTATCCATGGTGCTAAGAGGGAGGCAGTTCTGAAAGTGGTGAGGGAGAGCACACCAAGACTTGAAAGTGGACAGAGGAGCAAATGGTCCAGAATTGGAAGGGGAAGAGGCTTTACCCAGACGAAGCCAAGCCGAGAGACTCTGAGAGAGGTGGCTCAGAGAAGGCGCAAGAGAGTATTCAAGGAGGAAGCAATGGAAAAACTCCAGAATAAACCCAGGGAGATTTTGAGAAGGCCACAAAACAAAGTCAGGTCGAGAATGCTAAAATATAACTCCCCAAGTCACAACCACTGACGAATTCATGACATGCAGATAGGGAAGTACCCAAATCACAGTATAAGAGAAGAGATGGAAAGCACTCGACTGACCTAAGTCATTGTACTTAGACCCTTCATAAACCCAATCCAAGGACTGAAAGTGTCATCATCCTGACGTTTCCATGCTGCGTCAAGCCTATTGCACACTCGACCCATATGATCCATAGGCTTCACCTGCCTACTACCCACGGATTCGACTGAACAGACGATGTAGCCATCCCATGCCATGATGAAGTGATTGTACTAATTCCCGTTAGCATGATTTAAAACCTACCTTGCCTTAACTCCTGCTAGCTTCCGCCTCCACGTGTCGAAACACACGTTGTAGTTGCAATTGCCTTCTGAATTCCCTAGCACGCGGTGGGTCTTGGTCCTATGGTGAGCGACAATCATTACATGAGGGGGGGTTAAACATTCCTCATCATCCACTCCTAATGTTCCGAGTGGTTTTCCTATGGCTAGGTTCGCCATATTGTCGGCTTCAACATTATTGCCTCTAAGGATGTGGAAAAGCTTGACCATCAAGGTCCTCGAGAATAGGCAAATTCTATCTATCACCCTTTTAAGACTTAGAGTTTTTGGCTCAGAACCCTAGATCATCATTCTTATGATTTTCTTTGAATCTCCTACTACGTTCATAGTTTGAATTTGTCTCCGGTTTGCCAATTGAATACATTTTAGAAGGGCATAAGCCTCAACTTTATTATTGGTTTCCTTCCCTAGATTCCAGTAGAAGTTCAAGATTCTTTTTCCTCCGGGTTCGAAGAGAACCCCCCCTGCACTTGCCTCCCCTTTTATTATTAAAAATTATAAAAGGAATATATATATATATAGTAATGCGTTTTATGCATAATTGCACAAGAACCGCTCTCGACCTTTAAAAACCTCATTATGTGTGTTCCAGAAACGTTCCAAATAATGATTGCTAAGTTCTAGGAGCTTGGGAACAATTTGGGAGTGTCCAACATGAAAAATCAAGAATTGGGAAATGAGTTTCCAAACTAGGGTGGATGATTCTCTAGTGAAACCTCTCTCTAATGAAGCCGCTTTCTCTAATGCCTCTTTCAAGATTTCTTGGAAGACAAACGACTCTAAAAATCAAAGTGGGTGCAATCGTGTGAGTGTGCTTTCATCTACAATGTATTATTGATGAATGAGACGTGCAAAGCCGAATAACATGATAGACCACTATCACCCTAACTTAGACATACTCAATGCAAGGCTTAAAATGTTTGAATTCATAAAATGTTGATGTTATAGGGTTTTGGGCATTCTTCATTCAGATTAACCAATAAAAGATGTCAAAATGACACAAAGTCTCTTTGTTTAATTCCTATGGCTATGGAAATTGCATACAAAGAGAAAATTCAAATTAGGAAGTAAATAGTCTGTAGAGTACTTGACTATAAAGGTTTGTGATCTTAAAAAAAAGAATATAAACCATTTAATATAAAGAAAGCCACAAGCTAATCACTCATTAGTGAAATAAAAATCCAAAGATCATAGGCCTATTAACACAATGTGGTATTAGAGAAGATCAACTTCATGGATAACGACATAAAAATTAACAAAAATATCGATTAATAACTATAATAAATATCAAGTTTCACTCATGAAAAATTTATTGAAGCAACTTGGTCCTCAAGTGAGGAGACTCGTTTTAAGTTCAAAATTTTCAATGTAATGTAAGTTTTGAATTTAGTAGATAATATTGTAATGTTCCATCACAATCACTAAGTTAATCCAAATAATATTATAATTGTTTATATGAAGCATTAAATCACAATAAAATGAACTTGTTACAAAATAAAATAAAATTTAGTGGGAAATCCTCGAAAATTGTATGTAGTTTAAATTTCAACCATTGAAACTCGCAAGTAAAATGTAAATGTCAAAGTACTATGAATTATCACGATCATCGTGGAGACTATGATTATAATCGTGTCCTATTAATAGGAAAATGACACATTACCTAAGACTATTCGTAATTGACGAATTTCTAAAGTATTTTAATAATTTATAGAGTATTTTAATATTTTGGGTCTTGGCTTTTGGGCATTTTTGACTATATTTAGAGTATTCTAATATTTTGGTCCTTAGCTTTTGGAAAAATGAGATCGACTATAATGAGGCAAATGACACATTACTTAAGATTATTTGTAATTGGCCAATTTGTGAAGTTTTTAATATTTTGGGTTTTCAATTTTTTTTTGACTATGTAGAAATTTTCAACTATGTATTACTTGGTGGAGATTTTCAATTATGTATTACTTGGCACATTTTACCAATATGAATATGCTATGGGTAATTTGTGTTTCTTAAATTTAAATATTGTTTTTCTTTTCAATAATTTAAAAGTAGAAACATTGATATTCAATATTTAATATTTATGTGTTGAGTTACTAACTTACTAAGTTTTTTACATCCTTTTATCATTTGGTAATTAGATATTCAAACATTGTAATATCATATTTTTATATTTTTAATATTTTTATTGTTTTGATGTTTTCAAATTTCTTTGGATGTGTTTAATTTTCAACTTTGATCTAATAGATCTAGTCAACAAATCATTCTTATAGTTTGTCACCAATTTGCCAATGAAATTAATTGTTCAAAATATCTACACAATGTATGTGGAGTCATGTTTAGGGACAACCACCCTAGGGTAGGTACGTATTTTATAGTGAACAAAAGTTATGGGATTCAAAAATGTCGTTGTTCTGAAGAATAACTCAATGAAGTGTTGTGAATTTCTAATCAACATCAAGTAAGAGTTGAAGTGGATATTTAGACACTTAGGAAATAGGTAATATCAACTTGGTCTAAAGTGTCTTTAGGTAAAAGTGTGTTTCTTTAGTATGCATTATTATGCATTTGTAATTATGTAATTTGACTGTCATGATATGTTCTAGACATAGAGTGATCCGACGACTCATATTCTCCTTGATCTTAACAACTATATTGATCCGTGTCTTAACACTCGATTGGTCCATGATCTCTATTTAAAGAGAATGGAGGGTCATTTGTTGATGATTGATTGTGAGAAACACTCTTGTAAAATATTATTCCTTCGCATTAATATATTCCTTCAAGTGGCCACGTTCGCTGGGGCTATGAATTGTTTCCATCTTCGAGGATTTTAACCACGTATAAACATTGGTGTGTTGATCTTTGATCTAGTTGTGTGAGTGGTTACTAAGGTGTTCTTCCTATGTGGAATGCCATGTTTTGTCGAATATGGTATCAGAGCCCGTTTAAAGATCCGCTCTCATTGTAGATCAAGATCTTGAAGTTGTATTGCTGCATTTATGGTTTCTACTATTTCCATTCATTTCGGGGCCAAGAGCACCATTCCATTTCATCTAGAGTACTTCTTGCAATTAGAAACACTTTTTGTTTCACTTGAAAAAGTTTCTCTTTGCCCAAGATATGACAATTTTAGTTAGATATGGAGGTATAAATCCTAAATACGCCATTTTTTTTTACAGAGTTAATATTTTGTTTTCATTTTTGGGTTGCTACTCTTTCTGATCTGCGTATGCTCTTTTCCATGTGCTTTGTGCAATCTCGGTAAATCAGAAGCATGGCAGACAAATTAGAAGCAAACATAAAACTTGCATTTTATGGGTAAGCTAATCGAGATCTTACCCCATTGTTGTTGAGATTTGGAATTTTTTCCCAAAACTTCGCTTGTTTTTGTATGAGCATGTGGAAACAAATGTTTTTGGGGTAAACACACACTTTGAGATGAAACAACAACAACCCCATCTTTCTTCTTTAGTATTATAAT
>SNQJ01S0160147.1:0-21709 GCA_010110895.2 Picea sitchensis
CGATGGTGTTTGTTGACTTGTAAGTTGATTTTGAGTACACCAAGATGCAAGAAAATGCCATGTGCTTTGATGAAGTACAAGATGTGACAATTTTCTTGAAGATCAAAAAGACTTTGTTGGCATCATTTTCAGTCTTGTATAAATTTGTTTTCAAGATTGATGGTTTTCTTGGCTTGTGACAAGATGTCACAGGAATTTTTTTGCAGCCATGGAGAGTTGATTGTGTTGATGTCAAAGAGTTCGAAAGAGGGATTTGATTCTCAGTGGGAAGGTTGGCATTATTCCAAGAACAAAGAGAACAGTGGGTCAGCAGCAGCCAGAGAACAGTGGTTGAAGGACATAGTCAGTTGCAGTGCAAGGCATGTCAAGATATTCAGGTGATTGTCAAAAAGACTTTTCAAGTAGAATCAGTCGATAGAACTTGAAAGACGAAGAGTATTGAAGCTCAAACAGATAATCATAAGATTTTGTGGGTCCAAAATCCTTTCAGTGGGAAGGCGTGATCAAAATCTGGACTAGTGGTCAAATTTTAGCTCAAAAATAAACGTTCTCGGAATTTCCTCAAAACGAATAAGAGCGTAGCCCTTGTCATCATGAACCCAACGCAACTTTTTTGGGTTCAAACGGACATCGGGAGCGAGAGATATCGCGATCTGTTCGAATCGTCAAACAGGTAAAAAAAGGGACGTTGACTGTGTAGTCCATATAGTCCGTACAGGCTGACATGGAAGAGTCCATACGCTGACATGGCAGAGGTGACATGGAAATTTTGGATTGGCTGAAAGTTGGATGAATCATGTTGTGACACGTGGCATGGTTTTGGCAAATTATGAGGTGCCACGTGGCCCAGTCGTGGGCTGCCACGTGGCACCATGGTTGTTTGTTCAAAATATTATGGAGTCCGCGGGGATCGAACCCCGGACCTCCCCCCCGGCCAAGTCTTTGCAAAGTCCGACCAAACGGTGTGCCAAATTTTATTTCTTATTATATATATGGTTCAAAATTTATATAACTTTGAATTATATGCATGTCGACGGGGGGTCGGCCCGGGGCTTAGCCCCGGCCCACGGTTGTATTGCGTATATCATATGACCTTAAATATAATGTGTGTGTGCATATTCATTGGCGTACAGCCCTTGGTTTTATACGAAACCACATGCAACTGCAACACGGAGTTTGGCGCGCGGGAGTTTGGTATGTTTAGCCCCCGGTCGCACAACCTTTAATCATATGACCCTACACGAGCGCTCGCGAATTTTGAATTCGGATTTTTCAATTGGAGCTCAGCCCATGGTTTTGGGCGCCACAAGATATGACCATAATGTTTGTGCACGGGAGTTGAGTTGGGTTTAAAAAAAATGGTTACACCATATACCGCCACTTGTCATTGTTTTATTTGCCTTGTAAACGGAGCCCCCTTTTGTTATAGCGCGTGGTCACATGGTGACCTTGTGACTGTGGTATTGGCGGTTAGGGGCTGGAGGCACCCTAACCGTCCTACAATTTGGACCGTTTTCAGTTATGCGCATGTGTTGGGTTTAAGCACGCGTTTTGGAGCGTGTTCTGGGTAGAATGTACAGGAGGTGCATTTTGGCGAACCAGAGACAACAAGCTTGAAGGAAGAGAATGGCAAGAGGCCTATCTTCTTCATTTTTTGGCCGAATGAGGTGCCATAAAATTCCAGCTAGGGGTTTTTGGACATTCTGAATCCATTGGAACTATTTTCATATCCATTTAAAGACTTCTTTTGTAGGTTTTGCACCATTGAAGTTTCAAGAAGCTCTAGGGAGCTTGAAGCCCTCATTGATTGAGTTCATGTTTTGGTGAGTCCAAGTTTGTTTTCTGTGACTGAATAGTCATTTTTGGCTAATTGTTATGCTTTGAACACATTGGGACAGGTTTCAGAGGCTTTTGAGGACTTTTACAGGTGTTTTTGCCAAAGAGAATCTCAGGGAATCTTAAGGCCACATGTAGAAGAGGTCATGCCCGGATGAACCATGATCCGTTTTCAGAGTTTTATTAGTCATTTTTGGCGTTTTTATGTATTCTGATTCCAATGGTACAGTCTGTATTTCCATTGGATTTGAGAAGCAGCTTGTAAAAGAATCTTTGACAAATTAATCCTAGAGAGCCAAGTCCATTGATGGAGGCTCAAGGAGATGTAGCCCGGAGAGGGGTGAACTCCTTTATCATGTTGTTCTTGTTGTGATTGTTTGCTAGTTATTATTTGCTGCAAGTTATTTTTGTTGTTGTATTTATGAAAACAACTTATTTAATCTTGCAAATACCTCACACATAAACATTTGAAAGAAGAAGCATAAACTTAGCACATAATCTATCTTGCATATTTTAACACATGGAGCAAGGTCTTGTAAAGTTTATTTTAATGAAGTAGAGGGTGCTTGCATAGCATAACAAGTTAGCCCACTATTTTCAGATCAACCATTCCTATGGAATTAATCATAGTGCAACCTGGATAAAATGAGTTGTACCTAGGGAATGACTATTCGGACCATTTCCTAATGGAAATGACTATCTTGCACCAACCTCGAAAATGGACCATTCTTCGAAACTACTCACAACTGTGAAATTTGAAAGAATGACTGCCCGACGAGGAAGAAAATTCTACTTTACCACTACGCAGAGTGACTTCCAAGAATAATGACTATTCTAGACCATTCCCCCACACTCACCACAAGGGGAATCAGTGTCTATGGCACATCAACAATCTATCGAACCATTTTCATTCTAAAAATGACTGTCCGATCTGGACCATTTTTTGAACTGGAAAATGCATGTCCGTCAGAAATCTCAAACCACTTTCCGAACTGGAAAGGAATTGCTCATCCTCAACCATTTTTCGAACTAAAAAATGACTTTCCATAAATCAATAACACATTAGTGCTCCCTCCCAACCTGAGAGTAATATATTTCTTTTTCAATAAGGAAGTTGTATCCACGATCCCCAATTTGTTTCTTAAGTACACAAACTTTTTCATCTTGGACATAAGATTTACCAAAATATATTCTATCTACTCATCTGTGGAGATATATTGGAGAACCACTTCTCTTTTCTGGACTTCATCATGGTGAATGTAATGCTTGATCTCAATGTACTTCGGTCTATCATGGAACACTAGTTTTCTCTGAAGGCTTCATATAGCTCTGATCATTACAATGTATCATGGTCGAATTCAACACTTATTTTTCCTTATGGCTCATGACATTGTGGAAAGGATCAAACCGAAAGATATCCGAGTAGCACTTCTTCTATCATCATGAGAGTTTTCCCTAGACTTTTGAGTAACTATTCTGATACACTATTTCTGTCATAGAAGGTTTTCATCACGCTTTTGTTGTATATGAGATACTTTGCATCAAGTTGTTTGAATCCATACAAGGTATTCTTATATCTTCATACATGGGTCTATTTATGGTATAAGCTTCTTTCTCACTTTCTTTATTGGGAATAATAGTCTTTTATATGTAAATTACAATCCATGGATACTACAAGAGGTATATCTGGAACAAGTTGGTGTCATAGTCTTATCCCTCCTTCTGGAAGAACCTCTGAATCTTGCAATGCTTCCATTCATAAGTATTTTTCACACTATTATTTATCATTAACTCCATTTCTTCTGCTCGATTTCTTCTTAGTGAGTTCAAACCAAGCTGGTAGTGTTTTTTATTCTCGGTATAATAACTGGTTGTTTTGGATTTTTCTTTCTTTCTTGGAATCTTCATGTTTTTCCCCACGTTTCTCTTTAGCTTTTGGGTTCATGGAGTCTCCTATAGATTCCATGCCCTTATATAGAGTCTTTCTTGGAGTCCTGGTTGTCCATGTAGATGGAAAACCAAGGATACTTTAAGGATTCTTTTCGAAGAAGACTTCCTCTAAAGTCAAATTGAACACGTGTTGCTTTTCATGGCTGCTACTTTCAAAGGGAACATGGATAGATACTTCATAATCCTCAATGGATCATATTATTTAGGATGATCTCCCTCCTAATCCTTTCTTCATGCATTAATGCATGCTCTTCTTTTGGAATTTTGTAATCATCTCCCTCCATCTAAGATAGTCCACGCTTTTGTCTGCATTCTTATTTCCTTATGCAAGGTGTCACAAGTCGTTTTCTAATTTCCTGTGTTTTGACTTCTTTTGGATCTGTTCATGTTTGATTCTAATTTCAAATTATCTGTAATTTGTTACTTATATAATATCTTCCACAGGGATTGTTACCAAAGATTGTCAACATACTTCATCTTTTCATGTGTATTGCTTGACTTGTAGTCATCGAAATAACAATCCTTATCCTTTTATTATTCCATAGGTGTTGTTTCCCTTGAACATATTTTCTTGTAAGAAATAGATATACAAGATATGTACAATAACTATGTAAACATGATATATACAAGAGATTTGAAGAATATTGTTACCTTGACTTAGAAGAAGAAGTTTGTTTTATCTTGCTTGACTTTCTTTGAGGGTTCCCTTTCTTTGGAAACTGTTTCTTCATATGTTTCCTTCCTTTTCTTTAACTCAGGATAGTGGTTCCTGTGGTGACCATATTTTTTATAGTTGAAGCATTGTATATTTGACATACCCTTTTCTTGATTTGGTTTATTCCTTGAGCCAAAATTCTTCTTATTCCTGGCATTCTTGAACTTCGGTGTGAAAGATTGATCATCGTATTTCTTTTGGGATTTATCTTTTGTGTTGATCCTTGATTCTTCTTGTGCACAACAGGTCCAAAGTCTTCAAATGTGGGATACTCTTTTCTTGTGTTCATGCTTGAGGAAAATGCATCCCATGTCTTGGGAATTCGATTGAGTACTATATTTACCAGTTCCTTATCTGAAATGATTTCTTCAATAGCTTGTAGTTGATCTCTTAACTGAGATATTCTCAAAAGGTATGATGCTATGCTACCAACGTCATTCATTTTTATGTCACAGAGCTCATTCTTCAGACTCATTACTTGTCCAATGTTTCTGACTGAGAAGAAGTTAGTTAGGGCATAATACATCTTCTTAGATGATTCAAGATGAGAAATGTAGGGTATCAAGTGGTATTTTACAGAGTCCACTATGATACTCATGGCATTGATGTCATTGCCTTTGAACTTCTGCATAACTTCAATTTTCTAAGGTTCCTTCTCTTTTCCTTCTTCAAACTGTGGTTCCGCGATCTTTCCTTTCACGATATCCAACACTTTATTCTTGGAAAGGATGATATCAATCCTTGTCTTCCATGATTTGAAGTTAGAAGCTCCTTCTAACTTGTTTTATGACTTCATAGAGTAGGTCATGACTTCTTTGACTTGGTCAACCCTTGACTTTGACCAAAAACTCAAACTTGATTTCTTAGCTTACTGAGAGTACCAGGAGGTGTGTTGGGTTAGGGAACATTATGCTATCCAAAAATTAGGTCAATATATTCACTTAAGGGGCCTCAATAAGAGGGTTAGGGTTTCATTGTTGCAACAAAACATTTGACTGCAACTGCAACTATAATTGAGAAAATCCTCCCAATCTGTCTTCCAGTGGTTAGACTGTTCGAAGATAGTGTGGGCCCATAACCTGTTAGAAATAATAGGTGTGCTCGTTTAACCATAGACAATATAGAAATATTGTCACCCAACCATAGGCCGACGCCACCACCGAGCACCTTAACCTTGACAGAGAATAATTCTGGAAGAAAACCTAGGCCTAATAGCTAATCAAGGTAGTGTATCACTCTCAAGAGTTAGCATACCAAGCAGAAATTCCAAACCATAACCAAGATAGAGTCTAAGACTGAAACGGAAAATACAAGTTGCAATAGCTACAATTCCATCTACTCTCCATACTTGTGCACAACTAAATTTCTGCAGTTGTGATCTGTATGTGTCCAAATGAGCTCTAGCATCTTGTATTTATACTGTTCCTCCTTAGTTGTCTGGGCCGAATTCTCATTCTGGAGGCTAAAAACTCAATATTAAATATTTCCTTTAGCCGACTTGTCTTCTAGGGTTATGTCCATTGCTTTAGGGTTTCTTCTTGCTTCTCGTAATATTCTATTATTGTCAGGGTTACACGTGGAGGTTAATACCTCCCACAACTACCATAATATCGACACTATTACTGCTATTGCTATCAAATGTTTAGTAACACTCGAATATTGTTGGTATGATGATCATTAAGTGAAATATCATTGTTCAGTATTAATGATGCACTTTTTTAAAAGATAAATTGATCTCCTCTAGGAGATGTTCTTGGTTTTTGACCATGTTCCAAGCAGGTTATATTGTAAAATTACATGGAGGTTACCATGGAGATGATGTTTTCCTTGTTTCTTGTTCCAGGCAGGTTACCATGGAGGAATGATTGGTCACAACACTGGAAGAGTGTTTTTATTATTTCTTGTTATTGTATTTTTATCTTGGATCTTGTTCCAGGTAGTTCACAAGTGATAGCTCTGAGAAGGATCTACTGTGACAATTGTTCCCATTCTTTTTTTTATTATTGTTCTTATTATAACAATATTATTCTTGTTTGTTGTCTTCCCTTGTTGTTTCTCATGTTCCGAGAAGGTCACAGGTGATATATTTGATAGGGATCTATAATGACGGTTGCAGGAGACAACATATTATATGGTCTCTAGTTGATACATGGAGCAGACTATCCAAACATAGAGTTGTGTACATGACCGTAGACATCCATGTAATGAATGAAGAGGATAAAGTTAAAAACTTTTGTAAAGAAGGGTACTTTTGCAGGATATAGAGTATCTCATACAAATATTGATTGTAAGGAGAAGAAGGCTCCAAAGATGATTGTACATATCCCTCTTCTTCATTTGATCACTCTTCATATCATTAGGAAGAGTCAGTAGAGCCAGAAGGGCCTACCCAGAAACATTCTAGTGACTAGGAAGAGACAAGCATGGTCCGATGATACTTTGCAGGATGAAAAGGACATGAAGTCATATGGAATTTATTATCCATATCGTGAGGAGGAGGATATGGCTCTACCATTGGTGAGGCAGGTTTCCCCACCAAGTACCATCTTAGAAGGAGATAGATTTTAGAAGGAGTCAACCCTCAGGATAAAGTAGGGAGGAGCATCCTCCTAGTACATTCCATAGGATATCATACTTCAGAGGAGGTTAGAAAATGCAGAGGGAGTAGATTGCTCCATAGATTATATAGACTAAGAGGGATTCAAGCTTCAGAGGGAGCATGTAGACTCAAAGAGAGTTAGTGGCTTATAGAATTTCATTCATAAAGTATTCCTCCTCAAATTCATATGGGAGAGAGAGACATCTTGTAGGACTAAAAGATAGGGGCCATCAGTTGAGGAGGATAGATATAAGCTTAAGAGACTTTAAGGAGATGTGAGATCTCCTGGAAAGATGCACTTGTTTTAGTATATTTTCCTACAATGACAGAGGAGGATGATAGTCAAAACAACTGGGATATAGATTTTTCCTTAGTCTCAAAGAGAGAAAGAGACCACACAAGTTTCCAGCTATGTAGCACTGATGAGGAAGATCATTGATTTAGAACCTTCCACTTATGAGGAAACTGCTAAGAAGAAAGTGTCTAGAAGGATTCCATGATGGAAGAGTATTGGTCCATCATGAAGAATTATGTGTGGAAATTAGCTCCAAGACCATAAGGGAAGTTAGTGGTGACTTCCAAGTGGATCTACAAGATCAAGCATGCTGCAGATGACAACATAGAGATGTACAAAGCTAGATTTGTGCGGAGAGGATTCTCCCAGCAAGAGGGAGAAAATTATGATTAGACACTTTCTCCAGTAGCTAGAATAAGTGTACATACAGTAGCCACAAGATACATGAGAAGGAGTCTCATGTCTGAAGATTGAAGAAATCTTTGTATAGGATTAAGTAGGCACCCAGGAAAGTATATGACAGATAATTACTTTAATGAGCTTTGGGATGGTTTCCCATTGATATTGGATGACTTGTATCTTATAGGGGATGAGAAGATCACAGATGGGTGCAAGAGGGATCTCACTTTAGAGTTATAAATAAAGGATCTAGGTCTAATGAATTATTTGTTGGGATTGGAGGTGTGGCAAAGATTATATGAGATTGTCTTGAGTCAAGAAAATTATACTATTGAAATCCTGCAGAGATTCAGGATGATGGACTATAAGTGAATGGCCACACCCATGGTGACGAATCTAAATCTCTTGATTGATTCATATCTATATTTGGTTGATCCTATGATGTAGAGATAATTGATTAGATCCTTGATACCAGGACATATATATGCTTTGTAGTGAACACATTGATTCAGTACATGGTTGAGCCTAGACATGTACATTGTATAGAAGCAAAGCATGTGTTGAGGGACCTGCATGGTATGGCTGGATATGGACTTAGATATGTCTCGAATGGTGCAGTGAAGATGCAAGGTTATACAGACTCTAACTAGGTCAAGAGTGCAGTGGACGGGTAAAGCACATTAGGGTGTTGCTTCAATTTGGGATCATGTATGATCTCCTGGTTGAGCATAAAATAGATGTCAGTGGAACTTAGTATAGTAGAGGAACATTATATTCCAACCAGTGTCACAATCCATGAAGTAGTGTGGCTTCAAACATTGATTGTAGGGTTATTTGATCTATAGTTGGAGTCAACTTTGATACATTTTGATAATCAAATTTGCGTGAAGCTTTCAGAGAATCATGTATTTCATGAAAATTCAAATAATATAGAGATAAAATACCACTACATTTGAGACTTGGTGTAGAGATGAGTTGTGGTGCTCTAGTACATATCCACATATCAGAAGATAGTGGACTTTCTCTCCAAGCTTATGACCAGAGTGAAGTATGAGTACTTTAGAGACATGCTTGGTTTGGTGTATAATGTCCACCCTTGTTGAGAGGGAGGTGTGGTGTTTCTCCTCTAGATGGATAACCCATTTGGCCAAGGGTTTCCTATATCAATCATGTGAGGTGACTAAGGGCATAATTCACAGTTGGGTACAAATATTTCCTATGCCATGTGAGGTGGATAGGTGTGAATAATATTTGTATCAAGTCTTGCCTACGCCATGTGAGGTGGCTAGGTGTGAATAATATTTGTATCAAGTCTTGCCTATGCCATGTGAGATAGCTAGGTGTGAATAATATTTGTATCAAGTCTTTCCTACGCCATGTGAGGTGGCTAGGTGTGAATGGGGATATGCTCGTTGTGAGGTGGATATGTGTGAATAAGACTATTGGAAGAGGAGAAACATCACAACCTGGTACAAGTATTTCCTACACTAGGAGAGGTGGCTAGGTGTGATTAAGAGTTTTGGAAAGTATTTCCTATGCCATGCAAGGTGTCTAGGTGTGAATAAGACTTGGAGCATGGTGTTGGACCATGGAATAGCCTTGCCTAGCCATGTGAAGTGGCTAGGTGAGAATGAGGCTATGGAGGCAGTTTTCCCACACCATGTGAGGTGGATGGGTGCAAATGACACTACAGGAAAAGAAGAAGGAACATCAGATCATAGTCAAAAGAATATGGTAGTAGTTGTGTACTATTGGATAGTATGGAAGAAGTTTTGTATAGCATGGTATTAGTTTTGTGCTACTACTTGATTGCTATGTAGTGTTGGAGACCACTAGACTGCTTGGAAGTAGTTGTGTGCAATTGGTTGATTGTGGCATAGTCATGGAGACTATGGAAGATAATTTGAGCTATCGATGGCATGGTAGTAGTTGTGTGGTACTAGTTGATTGCAGAGTAGTCAATGGAATACTAGATGAAGACATCATGGAAATATACCTCCCTAGCTAAGAGGGAGTGTTGATGTTTTGGTAGCTGCGGGAGGTATTCCCTCCTAGAAAACTTTTCTTAGAGAAGAAGAAGATTTCAAGAAGTTAAAGGAAGACCATTGAATAGTTGAATAACACGCCAGAAAAGAATAAAGTGAAATAAAATACCACAGAAGAGAAGTTGGCCCACAAGAAATAATAATAAAGTGGAAATATAATTTCTAGAAAGAGAGGTCGGCCAACAGAAACAATAAAGTAAATTTGAAGACCGAGAATAAGAAGTCATCCCCAGACAAGCTCCCAAATTAGTATAAATAAATTATGGTTTATTTAATTTTTACAACCACACAATTATCCTTATGGAGTGAGCACTAGGAAGTTGTAGCTACAGATGGAATAGTTTCACTATTTCTGGTCTCTAGTTCTCTTGGAGTTTGTGCCCCACTTGTGTAAGGATATTATTGGTGGATCTTGGTGATTTTTTGTGTGCACTACCTCTGGAGGAGTTGTGATAAGGTTGTGTGGTGCTTCTTAGTTGCTTCATTCTATTCATTAGTTGCAGTTGCAGTTGTAGTAGCAGTGGCGCCAACTCTATGGTGCCATTTCTATTGATGCTCCTATATTGATGCCAGATTTGTGGTGCCAGTTCTAGTGATGCACCTATCTTGGTGCCAACTCTGTGGTGTGTTATATTGGTGCCAATTCTATGGTGTTTAATAGTTGTCTAACCTCGCTAGGGTTTGACAAGAATAACAGATAAGTATTTGTTATTAGGTTTATTCATTGTTGGTTTTCTCTTGTGATTAGAGTTTGTTCATGGTCGTATTGGAATATTCTCTTTAAGAAAAGTTGGCTAGGTTTTTCCCCAAGTTCGGGGTTTTCCCAAGATAAATCTTTTTGTCTTCTTGTGCTTGTTTATCTATTGCATATATATTTTAGTATATGATTATTGAATGTTAAAAGAAGATAAAAATTCTATGGTAAATCTAATGTTAATGAAATTAATGATAATATAACATTGCCATGCCATGTCTTTCCTTGCCTCTCCTTGCCATGCCTTGTCATGACATGCCTTTCCTTGCCATGCCATTTCTTGCCATGCCTTGTCTTGCCTTGCCATACCATTCCATGTAATGGGATGATTTCCATTTCTCTGCGTTGCATTTCCTTTCCTTTCCTTCGCTAACCAAAATTCATCTAAAAAGTAATTTTATTATGATATTTATAAAACTAATTGTTTGTAAAAATATAGTTATTTTCATCGTTAGAGAGAATTTTTTTTCAAGTTAATTTAATAAAAACATAATGGAATTCATGTATCATACCTTTTTTTTTCTTAAAAAAAAATAATGCTTGTACTAAATGAATGTTTTCCCTCAACCACGTTTTGAGGAAACATTGGTTGGGTTTGACCACTTTTGGGACTTTGACACAACGGTCAAAGATGGAGCGCCCAGGTGGAGCTGATATCGTGGTATATCACTTATTTTGTGGGCTTTTGTACGCAACATGGGTTTCATTAGGGTTTATGTAATGGGTTATGGGATGTCGGCCCATGGGTTTACCCATGATTAGGCCTTTTTGTAAATGTATAAATATGTAAGGGTGTAATGTAGAAGTAGGAGGTGGCTAAGTGCAAGCGATGTAAGTATCTATGTGCTAAGTTAGTAGGTAAGTGCAAGAGCCAAGTAGTTCTGAGTTTCTTTTTGAAACAAAATATGTATGTAAGGCTCTGTACTTGATAGAGGAGTTGGCTCTGTGCCTTGACCTAATTTTGGGGAAGGTGGATCTGGTGCACAGTGTGCAGATCACATGTCTAGTACGAAGCTTGGCTCTATGGCTTAGTGCACAGGAGTAGACAAATGTAAGAGATTGAAGAAGACTAATAAAGAAGAAGAATATGTTGGTGGGCATAGCCCCACACTGGGGTGAACCACATAAATCTTGTGTTGATGGTTTTCTTTGTTCTATAATTTTTATGTTTTTGCTTAGTGCAATGAATGTTATGAATGATAGATATATCTATGAATTCTTAGTTCTTTGTCTATGTTGAATATGTTAGATATAACTTCTGATGCTAAGTGTGAAGTGTATGTTATCGTTATTACTGCACCAAATTGTACTTAGGGTTTGATCTACGATGTGAGTAAAGCTAATAAATTAATAGGTGTTGTTCCTAAGTACTTTGCGAGGTGTTATAATCACATATCTGTGTCCCAGATTTCTTATAGACACTTGAGTCCTATAACCCCCCCTGCCTCTACCTCGAGTGAGACTGCACCTGCTTCGCAGGTGTTGCCGAAAGGGTCGATAGTTAGGGTTTTGTTGGTATGATGTTGAAGCGTCGAACCCTGGTCTTCCCCTGTGCCAACAAATGGTTCAGTTATCAGGACCTAAAACTGTGATTGTTGGGAACTGAAGTAAAGAAAAGTAAATATTTTTGCATAGATATATTGTTGTAGTGCACAATACTCTACCTGATTTGTGAAGCTCTTTGCTAAGAGAGAAACCTGATTTGAAAAAAGAGGTAAGATCTTGAATGAGGTAAAGCTTTGTGTTTTGATAAGGGTAAGATAAGTGGAAATTTTTGTTTCAAAAGAATGAATCTAGGTATGTTTGATAGATTATGTCCTAGCCTGAAAGCTAGGGTATAGTTAGAAGAAAGAATTGATATGAACAAATTTGATAGA
The DNA here is from genome assembly GCA_010110895.2 of Picea sitchensis. NCBI lineage: Eukaryota > Viridiplantae > Streptophyta > Pinopsida > Pinales > Pinaceae > Picea > Picea sitchensis. The sequence goes on from SNQJ01S0160147.1 coordinate 12,471, forward strand.
AATAGAGAAAGATATGTTATTCCTATGCATATAAATAATTTTTGGACTAATAAGTGGATGCAGGAACCTAGAAAGAATTTTTGTAGATTGAAGGTCCAACACTGTGACCCTAGTGCACAGTACGGGGGAAGTTGGGGAACTTACAAGAGAAAGAGAGGATTGACATTATGTTATAACTACAGAACATCGAGACATCTTGCTAAGGAATTCCCTGGTATAGGTCCTATTTGTCTTTGTTGTAAAAATGTTGGTCATAAAGTTGAGGATTTCCCCAGGATGATTTCTAAAGTAGAATAGATGAACATAAGTCAAGATAATAAGAGCATGTTAGAAGATCAGAAAGAGAAAGAATTAGAGGAAGTTCATACTACATTAGAACAGTTGAAATAATTGATGAATTATCGCAAAGATATCGGTTTTCCAGAGATCTTGAAAGAAAAAAAGTGCATGAGTACAAGAATAGGAGACTTCAACATAGATTGTGTCTTGGATGAGGAAACAAAAGTGAATATTATTCCAGAAAGCACTTGGGAAATTTTGGGAAAACCCACTGTGGTACATTGACTAGGAAGGATAGGATTATTCAAAGGAAAGATGATAACCCTGTGTGGAAGATTTATTAATGTACCTATTATCATCCACAGAACATCGACTCGGGAATAATTTGAAGTTATTAGGTTTGTTGAGAACAATGCCCCTTTTCCACTTTTGTTAGGAACGAATTCGACCAAGAAGGATCAGATTAGAAGGAAAGAAGAGGAAGAAGCTATAGAAAAGAAAAAGCAAGAACTAAGGGATTCCATAGCTATAAGAATAGATCGACTGATGGACAAACAATAAGTTGAGTCGAAGAAACAGAACGCAAGAGAATTAGTTATCGAGGTTGAAATAATGCAAGAAGTTTTGAAGGACCTATCCATGCAATAAAGAAGAATACCCACCCTAGATTTAATAAGAGAAGAGCCATTACCTTTGAACCCTTTAAAATCTCATCAATGGCGTGAAGCTACTACGCTAAGAGAAGATAAGAATAAGAATGGAAGGAGGAATCCAGAGACTCACATCATAGGAAAGAAGGAAAGGAAGCTTAGTAAGAAGAAATCCAAGTTAGAAAAACTATAAGAAGTTACAGAGAAGACCTCACAGGAGGCAGGTTTGCAGGATCTGAACCTTGTCGGAATAGCAGAACCACGCAGAATGGGACTTCTCCACGATGAATATATATGACCGTTGGAGGTGCCACGACCATTAGAATGATGCCCCTGAACGAATATAAAATGCAGTTATGAGCGAATGGACCATTGATACCGTGCCATAATGGACGGATTTGCATTGATGGATGCATTCCTACCCATTGAAGGAATCCGTTACACCGCTTTCTTATTTAACCCGACGGACGTTGCACTGGGACCACTTTTTGCCACCTGTGATTATCCAAGCTACTAGCTAATTGATTATATATCGTGTTGTGATTTCTAAACCTCGCCATCCATTGGATTACCTTGCATATCCATTCGCCCACCCGATTTATTTGTTTACAAGTGTGAATGTCAGGCGTGTTGATTTTTTCAATAAGCTAGGTTAAGCATGAAGTTCATTCCATTTTAGAATTTAACTTAACCATAGACAATAATGTTGCAGCAACCAAGATCACAAGAAGAAACACCATGCGCAAGAACACAAGAAGTATCCTGGGAAAACTTTCTCAGCAAGATAAGAAAACCTAGCCAAATCCTTTGCTATATTCTTCAAGAGAAAGACCTTCACTACCATGAAATACCTAGCGCACAAGAGGGTGCTCAAACCCTCAAATACTAGCGCCCAAGAGAGGTGCACAATTTTCCTAAGTAAATGTACTTGCTGAAATTTCCAAACTCACATGAAAGATATGTTTCCACAATGAGGATTTTACCTTTACTTATACTAACCTAAACCTGTCAACGGAAGTGTCTATTGGCTCAACAGGGCCGACCTCTCTAAGTCACATTATAATTATTATTATTATAATTATAATTAATATTAACCAAATTAATTATCTTTCACATTTATTATTAATCACATTAAGGTGGGGCTGACGTATACCCTTTACATAACAATTAGGTTTATAGGAAGGTCTGACTCTTGAAAAATATATAGAAAAGGATCCGATACAACCAATAGTGCTCATCCACTAGGGGTACATCCATAGGGACATCATATATTTGGTTCATTGCACTACACAAAAGAACTAGATCTTCACACGTTCACCTGTGCTCATCCACATGCATGTCCACTCTACAAATCTTCTTTCCCACTGCCCCACACAAGAGAAACATCTGGAGTCTTCTCGTCAACTCTACTACTCAAAGGAGGCTAATACATCATCTTCATTTCTGTTCACATGACGATCCACCCAACACTTTGGGATTTCACACGTTCACCTTGTGCTCATCCACAGGCACGTCTAACTCAACAGATCACCTTTCCCATTGGATAATCATCTGGAGTTCTTCTCAACTCTCTGAATGGAGGAGGTCATATCTATGTTCCTATATCTGTCTCGGGAAGGAATCGTGTACCCTTATTAGGGGATTTCTCTCAGGTTTGTAAGCTGAGAGAAATACTCACATAGCTGCAATGATCCACATCTCACAGGTTTGTAAGCTGGAGAATGTCTCACATAGCTGCATTCATCAACACTCCCTATCAGCTAGGGATGCATTCTTCATCATGCCAAGTCTCACATGAATGTTCTCTGAATTTTGTTTTTGGCTTGAGTCATCAATACTCCCTCTCAACTAGGAAGGCATTTTTCACCAAGTTAGTCTGGTGCAGATGTTTTTAATCTTCTCATGTGTAGGAAGGTATTGCATGTGTACTATTTTCCTCTACATCATATCTATGATATAAGGATATTTCATCTCATCGTGTTCGATCCATCGGGTAACACTGGGTTCTCAAGGAACTTTACACATGGCTCTTGGTTATCATCATAGGATCCATCTCATGGTCAAGTAAATCTATCAGAATCTTTTGAAGCCACATTGCTTCGTACACTTGCTGCTATATACTATGCCTTGGTGGTACTCAAGGCCATAGAGTTTTGTTTCCTGCTACATTAGGAAACCATGGAAAACTTTTCGGTAGAACATCAATCGGAGGTGCTCTTCCAATCCACTGTACTTTCTGCTCAATTTGAATAAGCATATCCTGCAAACTCAAATTCATACTAGAGGCATATCTCAGGCCATATCAAATTGTGCCTCAGATATATCCCAATGCATGATTTACTACTATCCAATGAGTCTGTCTTGGTTGACTCATGAATTGACTAAGTACATTCACTACATAACATGAATCAAGTCTGGTGTTAACCAAATACATCAGTGATCCAATCAACTATGTATCATTTTTTTCTAAATCATCATCAATCTTCTTCTTTTAAATCCATCATGGTGGTTTTTGCATTCTTTCATACCTAAAATTATTTAATATTTTCATTGTATATTTTCCTTAACTCAGGAAAAATCTCATTGGTCCTCTGTCATACTTCTTGTCCCAAGAAGTGGTGCATCATACTTATATTCTTCATATCAAATTCAAAATTCAAGGGTTACTTGTATCCAACAACAAGTTTTTTCTGAATAAGTCATCAAAATCAGGGTCTTGTCATCAACACTGTAATAGTATAGGTTTGGATCAACAACATTATTGATGAAATCCAAACTCATCAAGAATATATCTATCCGATATAGTTTCCAACTCATGGATGGTAGTACAGATGGAAGTGCATAGGGTTGACTGGATCAAGTGTCTCATCATAGTAAAATCCCTCTATTTGTGAGAAACCTCTGGCTACAGATCTCATTTTGTATTTCTTGACACTTACATCGGTTGCATGCTTGATCTTGTAGATCCACTTGGAAGTTACCACAGACTTCCCTTCTAGTCCCTGAATAACATCTTATACATCATTCTTTAAGATATATTGGTATTCTTTTGTTATGGAATCTTTCCATACATGTTCTCTTGTTGCTTCTCTAAGAAAAAACGTCTTAGCATCAATGAAGTGTCTCATGACTGAAGAATAGCTAAAAAAATACCTTTTGCTTTCTCGAGATGTGCCTTGAGAGGCTTGTATGTTTCTCTACCTCTTGTAGCGTGAGTCTAGGTAGGTCTTTTATGCCCTACTGCAATATATCTTAACATATTAACTAGAGCAACTGGATTAGCTGGAATAATGTATGTCTCCCTTTGAACTGTTGAAAGGGGGAGAAGGTATTATCTCACTATCAATCTCCATATGAGATTCTCAGGATCTTTGAAAGGCTATCTCTTCCTCAAGGAAAACATCTCTTCTTGTATCAATCTGTCTTTGACCAGGGATGTTGATCTAGAATGTCTTTGAAGATTCATTGTTATCCCATAAAATCATCCTTTCTCCCTGAAGTGTCTAGCTTGGACTTCTTATCTTTCAGTACATGAAACTACATTGGGCACCCAAATATTCTGAAGTGTTTAATCTCAGGCTTCACTCTGGTGAAGGCTTCTTCGAGAGTTATGGTTTTCAAATTCTGATGAAGACTCTTGTTCTGAACATATAATGTGTCTTGAATTCTTCTGCCCATAGAAACATAGAAATATCTTGATCATGCATTATTGCATTGGTTTCCTCAATGATGGTTCTATTCTTCCTCTTTATCAAATAGTTTTGACTCCCTCTGAGCCAAGTGGCTCCCTCTGAAGGATAAACATATTCCTTTGTTGTTAACCTGTCTGGAACACGAAAACAATAGGAACCAAAACAAGAATATCTCCTAAAGGAGAATAATGAGTACATCTTTAGAATCAAATCATTTTAAGTAATGTTGTCACAGCTACAACACCTACTTCTAATGTAGCAGAGTTCAGAAATATAGGTTAGAGGAATGCCAATTTCAACAATCAAACCTGGGGTCTTCACTTCTAGTGTGTTTTTCTTCAGAATGCACTGGGATCCCTCTGGATCCATGAATTCAAAAATAAGGTTTCTTCCTCCTGTAATTTCTCTCATGAAAATGATACAAAATATATATACAAGTGCTTACTTGAGGGTGCTGATATGATTTCTCCAACGACACCTGGCTGATCTTTGTCCTCTTGACATATTCATGAAGAGGGTAGTCATAGTGCCACCTTTTTGTATCACCCACAATAAGTCTTACTCTGAATTTTTGTCTTTCAGGAACTTGAATTTGCTTGATCCATCAACCTTATCTTCCATCATAGGTATGATCATCATAATTTTGGATTCTTCACAAACCCTTGTCAACTTGGTTAGTAAACCTAACGGTTAGGCTAGGCTAGAGATTTTAGGTTTAGTTGGACTTATGACTACCAAAAATAAGCCTTTGAAAGATAGGAGAACACTAGTGAGTTGAAGAGCTCCTTCAAGGAATTTCATAAACCCTAATTCTAAAGTTTTTGCAAAAATTAGCAAAACCCTAGAAACCCTAGGGATAAAAAGTCAAAATGCTCGGAAGTGAAATATGAAGCTTGATGGAGGTGCACTGAAGGAGGCCATACACTCCTATGCAATTTTTATCCCCAACGTACAAGTGACAAGTGATGAAACTCATCAAGATAGTAGGTCATATGAAATTTCTGAAAACCCTAGGAGGGTCGTACAGTTTTGCAGAAGAGAGAGAAGAGACTTGGCAGATGCTTGTGCAATGGGTTCTTACAATACCTATGCTTTGATACCATGTTTTATTTTTCAATAATATAGGTTAAGCATGAATTTCATTCTATTTTAGCATTTAGTTTAACCATAGAAAATAATGTTGCAGCAACCAAGATCACAAGAAGAAACACCATGCACAAGAACACAAGAAGTATCCTGGGAATCCCTTCTCAAGAAGGAAAGAAAAACTAGCCAAATCCTTGGCTATATTCTTCAAGATAAAGACCTTCACCACCAAGAAATACCTAGCACACAATAGGGTGTTCAAACCCTAGAATACTAGCACCCAAGAGAGGTGCGCACTTTTCCTAAGTAAATGTACTTGCTGAAATTTCCAAACTCATATGAAAGATATGTTTCCACAATGGGAATTTTACCTTTACTTATACTAACCTAAACCTGTCAATGGAAGTGTATATTGGATCAATAGGTCCAACCTCTCTAAGTCACATAATAATAATAATTATTATTATAACTATTATTAACCAGATTAATTATCTTTTACATTTATTATTAATCACATTAAGGTGGGGCCGACCTGTACCCTTTACATAACAATTAGGGTTATAGGAAGGTATGAATCTTGAACAATATATAGAAAAGGATATGATACACCCACTAGTTCTCATCCACTAGGGCCACATCCATAGGGATGTCATATATTTAGTTCACTGCATTACACATAAGAACCAAATATTCACACATTCACTTGTGCTCATCCACATGCACGTCCACTCTACAGATCTTCTTTCCTACTACCTCACACAGGAGAATCATCTGGAGTCTTCTCATCAACTCTACTACTCAGAGGAGGCTCATACATCATCTTCATTTCTGTTCACAAGACGATGCACCTAACGCTTTGATATTTCACACTTTCACCTTGTGCTCACTGTGCTCAGCCACATGCACATCTAACTCAATAGATCGCCTTTCCCATTGGATAATCATCTAGAGTTCTTCTCAACTCTCTGAATGGAGGAGGTCATATCTATGTTCCTATATTTGTCTTAGGAAGGAACCGTGTACCCTTCTTAGGGGATTTCTCTCAAGTTTGTAAGATGAGAGAAAGACTCACATACCTACAATGATCCACATCTCATAGGTTTGTAAGCTGGAGAATGTCTCACATAGCTGCATTAATCAACAGGGAAAACCTAGCATGTTAGAGATATCTATTTGGGAGATCCCTACGAAGATAATGATTTATAGAAATTTTTCTATAGGAACACACACGTCGTCAATTGGGGGACTACAAGCATCCCCTTCGACTGGACATCACTCTAGTCATGCTAACCCTATGACCGAGAAGCGAAGTAAGTATCACAATGATCTAGTTAATGCGAAGTAGATCCTATCGATCTTACCATATTATATACCACCTTTGGTTGGTGTGGTTAACCGCGACAGAATCCCATGTGACTTTGAGAACACGTTGATCACCGCGTACATCTCGAATGGGATACACGTAGAAGGAAGCCAGTTGGGACAAATCCCAGCATTGAAGAACAGTGATTTCAACCTTGGGGACAGAAAGAACTACACGATGCTTTTGCCCCATAGATACTTGATGAAGATGACTGGGAAGAAGCCTCACATCATGTTCCAACCATGGATTAAGGTGCTCGTGCAGTCCAGGATACTCAACATCATGAAGATCCCTCACTTTGGCCAACACTAGAAGGTTAACGCTTGCGTTAAACTCCTCTTGGCATGATATCATGGAGGATACTTATCGCTCGATGGGCGCATCACTATGGATCCATCATTGATCCACCTAATCACAGGACTGATCATGCAGGGCCTCGACCCTCAACATTTCTACCCAGGGAAGGCCTCAAATCACTCCCTGGCACAACAAATTACGGAGGCATACGACGAAGTTGAGAAGGGAAAGCAAGGCTACAAGGTATCCTCCATCCAAGATGGTGCAGTGTGCCTAGCTTGTCAGCTTATAGCTAGCAAGCACGTTAGAAAGAACCACCCCACATAGGTCACCGGGTTCGTGGTGGATCTCACAGGAAAGTCCATGGAGGGGATGCAAATGAATTGGGTGAGCTACCTTGTCAACGAGCTTGGGAAAGACTATCACGAAGCGTGGGACCAGGGATATGAGTTTTATTTTAGCTGGTTGTTGGTATGATCACATTTATTGCTTGGAAAATGTCAGAAGGGGCACCCTTCTCAGAGATAGAACCATCAGAGCCATTGGCCACGAAGTTATCGACCTTATGGTACATGAATGACATGTCAAAGCAATGGCAGTCAAACACAGTATTCCACGCCTAATATCAAAAACTAAAGAATGCTATTTATTCATTCCCATGCATGACTCTGCAAACATTGCACTAGAACAAACCGATGACTAAGTTCTGCCCAGATCAACATTTCAATTATATCACTGCATGCAAGGATGAGAGCAAGGATAAATTACAATATTACTATAAGCTAAATGAAAATGATATGGAGGAGATCATCGAGGAATGGCTAGCAGAGTTCCTTGTACCAGTTGATGATGCAGAATTCTTTGACCCTGACATCATTGGAAGCCCCTTGGTCACCCGGGCCGAGCATGTTAGACAGACCAGAACAAAGAAGAAGAAGAAAAAGGAGGAAGTTAAAAACATAGAAACTAATGAGGAGGACACCGCATCATAAGAAAGTATACCTGACTCGCCCACAGGAGGAGGAGGAGGAGACGAAATAAATCAAGGAGGAGGGGAAGAAGGTGAAAATCAAGGAGAAGGAAAAGTTACACCACCGAAGGATCCCGCTACCGAGGCAGAAACATCAAAGAAGACAAAGGTTTCTCCCCAGAAACCCTCAACAAGAAAGAAGACCCGCACCAGTAAGCCCTAGATGGAGGCCACTATCACAGAATATGATATAATCCTAGTCCATGGAGCGATGGAATATGCACCCAAGGACCTATTACAGATATATGGCATGAAGCAGGAGGAGATGTATGTAAAAGTTGTGAAGGAACTGCTCGAAATTCAGCGAGCCATTCAATTGAGCCGCGCACTATCTACTGTGCCTTCCCCGTTGGAAACTGCAGAGTTGGAGGATGAACCTGCCCAACTTAGATGATTAGCAGATGCAACAGAGGCTTGAATTCAGCGATTCCAACAAGAAAGGGAGAAGGCTATAGAATCCTTGAAGAAATAAAAAGAGGATATCTCAGAGTAACTATGAGTTGCACGGTATTGTGTCACCTCTTATGATAACGAGAGGGATGAATTATGGGTGATGCTTGAGGGAGAAAAAGAGAAGATACAAAAGGAAAAGGACCATCTTCTCACAGAGCAAACTTCATTCAAGGAAGTGGTGAGAAAATCACTTCGCTCTGTGGTAGGCTCGACATAGGAGGAAAATGAAGTAATTGTGCTCCAAGTGACGAAGCTCGATGAGGCCATCCAGCATCTTCAAGCAAGGGTAATGGATTTGGATCTTCAAGAAGTAACAAGCACTCTGTTGGAAATACTAATACAACTGAGAGGGGGGGGGTGAATCAGTTGTTTATAAGCTTAAACAATTT